>JAODPA010080544.1:0-26675 GCA_025585075.1 Nepenthes mirabilis | reverse complement strand
TTTTTTTGTGTATGAATGCATTGGTAAATTCTTAAACTCGTGCCTTCGAAGACAGGGATCGGAGGAGTATTTGCCGCCGCCGTCGCTGTCTGAGACCCGTAGACCTTCGCTCATTAGCCCGCATGTCAATTATCTTATCGCAGGAAATCCAATAAACAACTCCAACGTCTATCTCTCTTGTCTGTATTGCGGAATGGATGCACCAATAATGCAGATCTCGCTTTCCTTGATATTTCTTTTTGGAGGGAAAGTCCACCATCTTCATTTCCCAATCAACAAACTTGGTGGTTATCACTGCACGTCATGGAATGTCCGACTATTTCAGCCCTGTCTTCTTACTGAGTCTTCGGCTTCTGGTCAGATTCGGGTTATTTCTTAGGTCTACTGGTATTGTATGTACATTTTCTGGTGCTGCGCGAGCTTGTCTCTTAGATTGTTATACTTCTGTAATGTTTAATCTCTTTTTTTATTTCCTTAATTTATCTTTTCTTGCTTTGAATTTCAGAGGATTTCTTCTTCGGTAGTCGTTGCTCTGCTATGTTTGGCATAACGTGGAGAAGCCTGCAGTTTCTCGGTTGTTGTGTTGATCAGTGATCCGAGTTTCTAGGATTTGTGCGCCTGCGTTTGGTTGCTGAGATAGGCCATCGAAGTTACATTGATCATTGTAAGGTTATATTGTGGGATGCGACTGCTGTTTCTTGTATTATAGATAAATTATTAATTGCAACACCTTAGTGAATTTGTTTTGGGATAGTTTATATTGAGAATTTAATAGGTTTAAAATCCATCTCTTTCTTGCTATGTCTATTTCTGATGAATTTTGAACTTGAAAGTGCGGAAAGAAATAACCGGTGTCCCTAGGAATTTGTAGCTTATGGGGGATAAGATGATCTTGAGTATGTGGTCTCTGAAGCAACAATCTCTGAATTTGTTCTCATTGTTGGTTCCCCCCCCCCCCCCCAAAAAAAAAAAAAAAAATAAAAAAATTGCAAAGTAAAAAATGAATACATGCACTCCCAACGAAATTTTGAAATGGTACTTAGTCTACTAATTAAAGTGACTGCTGTTTGTTGTATTCAAGATAAATTATTAATTGCAACACCTTAGTGAATTTGTTTTGGGATAGTTTATACTGAGAATTAGTAGGTTTCAAATTCTTGCAGTCTCTATTTCTGATGAATTTTGAACTTGAAAGTGTGGAAAGAAATAACAGTATCCCTAGGAATTTGCAGCTTATGGGGGATGAGATGATCTTCAGTATGTGGTCTCTGAAGCAACAATCTCTGAATTTGTTCTCATTGTTGGTTCCCCCAAAAAAATAAGAAAAAAAATTACAAAGTAAAAAATGAATACATGCACTCCCAACAAAATTTTAAAATGGTACTTAGTCTACAGACTAAAGTGAATGCAATTGAGAATAGTCGTTTGCTGTAATTTTATGAAAACATTTGAAGTTGTTAAAATAATGTTCAAAGAAAAAAAAAAGAAAAAAAGAACCTTTTCTATATCATAGAAATAGGATTTCTAGATTTGAATCTTCGCAGATGTTACGGTGTTGTAGTCTCATGTATCAGGCTGCCCCTTTTAAAGGTGGTAGGAGGATATTATCCCTTCACAATGACATTGCAATACTTGCAGGCCAGGTGAAACAGTAATAGAGCCATTACCAAGGAAAACTTTTTAGCTCAATGAACAGAATATGATCACTTAAAAACTGAACTAGATTCTAATGCCTGGATTTATCCACCCGAAGATATCTCAAAGAAAACACTTTTGGTACTTTCCTTGATCTATCAACCAAGTGTAAGAGAGGAGATATAGGAGAGGGACGGTGAGTGGAGTGCCAGCATTGTACTGCAAGGCTATGCAGGCCACTGCTATATTATTAAATTTAGGGATTTCTTCAAATCCTTATTTTTTCTTTATTTGGTATCTTGCCCCTTGTTAATTTTTGCTAAAACAAATTAATATTTCAACACTCAACTATTAAGTGTCATTATCTTTTTTAGGTGTTTTTGTTGTTAATTTTTCTTATGATATGTGAACAATTAGGTTTATGTCAATCCATTTTGTTGGAAAAATTCAAACAATATTAATGTCCCCATTAAACTAATTTTGAAATACCTATTATGATCAACCTTAGCCTAATAGTAGAGTTGTTGCCGTGTGACTTGATAATCATGGGTTCAAATTATGAAAATAACCTCTTACATAATATAAGATAAGACTATGTATTGGTACAATAAATCCAAAAGTGGTCTGATCCCTGCGAATAGTGGAAGCTCTGCGCTGCCCTTTTGTTGTGATCAAACTTAATTTCCCTACTATCCGTGAGAGACATCTATCAATATGCTATCACAGAAAGTAAATAGCATGAGATAAAGTGAACCTTTGTGTTATCACTTACAGTAATCCACTCCTACAAAACAATACTCCAACAAAGGGCCTACACGGTATTAATTTCCGAATTGCTTTTACTTGGGATCTGTTCTCTTGGAAGCATTAAAATTTTAGGACGTACTGAAATTTTAAGTGGTGTTAAAATAGTCAGAGGTGAGGTGTTTTCGTTTGCTGAAGCTTAGAACTCTGAAACTGTAAGTGGTGTTGAAGTCTGAAATTTAAGAGATGATCTTTAGAGGAAGTGATGATACTTTAAGAAGTAAACAACATACAAGATATGAGTTGTGTTTGAATATTTAATTGCTCAGATTTAAGATGTTGATGCTGAAAGCTCAAATTTTTAGAGACAACAACATTTTAAAAGAAAAAAACACACACAAGTGCTGGAATTTTATTACTTCAGAATTTCAAGGCTTACAAGAGCATAGAGTCTTAGTCTTCTGCTTTCCCATTTTTACGACATAGACATAATGGACAAGATTAAAACTCCTTTCACTGTTCATGGTAATCTAGTTAGAGAGTTTTCACTCTTAGTTTATAGGAATGTATGGAGTTTTCTTGTTCTTTAATAAATGTGGCGGATGCTCTTTTGACCAGTGGCCTACTTCCATGTACCACTATAATATCCAACTTGAGCATACCCCATTTAGTTATTAGCATCAAGATATTTAGCACTTCTAAAATCCTGACACACAAGGTAAAGATGGCCCTTCAAGTCAATGGATCTCATGCCTTAGCAATACCATGACATAGAACTAGCGTTTTCAAGTAAAGCAACATATTGCCATCTTTTAAGCATAGCTGCCACAGTGAGCTTGTGCTTTTAACAAGTATCTGTATATCTCCCTTGGTGGCCTCACACAAGTAGTCCCTTTCAAGGTTGTCAGTACTTACAATAGCCTACTTGGGTTGTCATTACCCATTTGACAATCCTGGTTAGAAGTATTTATGACTTTGGTCGAAAAGAATGCCTCCAATTCTTAACATACTAGACAAATTTCTCGAAGAAAGATTCAATGGACCATTCATGAGACAACAGCCAGAGGTCATGGATGTGCATAGTTTGCCCATTTATTAATATTTATGTGAAAAGTACACTGATCCTGGCCTAAACCATTGTCACTAATTGGGTTCATGGACCATTCATGAGACAACAGCCAGAGGTTATGGATGTGCATAGTTTGCCCATTTATTAATATTTATGTGAAAAGTACACTGATCCTGGCCTAAACCATTGTCACTAATTGGGTTCAGGCATACATCTGACATGGCAATAGTAGGATGTTTAGTCGACAGTGTTTTATTGGGTTAGTAGCTCCATGATAGTGGAGCTGATATCCAGCATGGCAGTTCTGTAATGTCAAGACGTTGGTGTGGTGTCATTGCATTGGTAATGGTGGTTTAGATGATTTCCCGTCTGGTTGGATTTGTAATAGAAACCTATTTTGGTGTAATATGCAAATGAGTTGAAGGAGGGCCAAGAAAAAAGGATTTATAAAGAAGGAACCCATATATTTGAGTGTATGAAATTGGCACATAGTAGCCAATTTAATTTTTCAAACATGTGAAAATGGCAACCAAAGGCACAAGGCTTCATCACGGGCCTGGAGAGATTCTGATATAATATGTAACTTAATTCCTACATTACAAAGTGGTGATTTCAGTGGTTGAACTTGTGACCTCTAGGTTTGTGAAGGCTTTCATGCCTTGCCTTGTGTGGTTTCAACCCATAACCATCAGGGCATTTGTAACATCTTCCATTAATGGAGAAATAATGGAGAAACTTTACAATTGTAGGAATACTTACCTCTTTGTTTGATGCATATGATTGATAAAAATTTTGTGCTTGCAGTATGACCTCTCTATTTGATAGTTGGAGCTGCTTGTTGCTGGGAGCAAAAGCATGGGGATGTTTTCTGATGGTGTCATGCTGCTGCTCTGTGCTTCATGTTGTTGCATATACTACTGATCCTGCTGAAGGTAAATTTTCTGGTAATTTAAAGTCACTTCTAAATAAACTTTATGTACGACTTTATGTTCACTTGCATTTGGAGCACATAGGCATTCTCCTATGTTGGCTTAGAAGACTCTGGTTTTGTTGGGCAGACATGTCTTACTCTCCTTATCTCCTCCCTCCCTCCCTCTCCCCCCTCTCCCCCCTTTTTTCCAAGGGGTGGGAACTTATGCCTTGATGCATTATCAATATCACCAACTATTACAGGTGTATCACCATGTCATCTTGTTTGGATATTAGGGTCACATTGTTGCTTCTACTCATTGCTGTGTGGCTTTTCCTCATCCTTGTGTCATGTCTACAGGCTGCATGAATAATTCTCAAGAAGATCTAAGCCAGTATTGTAGCCTGATCTAACTTTAGTGTTGAAACTAGTTTATTATGTCTTATTACATTATGCTTAATTGATTTTGATTAGAGTTACTCTGGGGAACCCCTAATTGTTTTGCCAATTCTGCAGTCTTGGCATTGTGGTCAGTTAAAAGCAATTTGATTGATCTAGCGGGGGACCTAAACAACTGGGATAAAGGTGATCCATGTAGATCTAACTGGAGAGGAGTTTTCTGCTACTCCAATGTTGAGACTGATGGGTATTTGCATGTGTGCCAGATGTATGATCTTTGTCCATTCTATCTCTGGTTTCTCCCTATCAATTTCATCAACAAACTAATGTTTCTGTTCCATGATATTAATGTGTTAGCTTTAATGAACTTTTTGATCTTTTGGGAATTCCATACTGAATTTTCTTTAGAAATTTCCCTATCTTAGAGCACATGCCATCTAATTTTAGGTTCGAAATTTTGCTATATCTTTTTCTTACAATTTTGTGAGTAATGTTGATGCAGCCAACTGCTGAATATGAATCTCTCAGGAACATTAGCACCTGAGGTTGGCCAGCTGTCCCGTCTTGTAATACTGTGAGTCCCAATATTGTGTAGCCAAACACAGTTGCATATCCGAGTTTATCATCTGATGATGCTAACTGCTGACATATTTTCTGTTTTCTTTTTAAGAGATTTCATGTGGAACCAGATAACTGGTAGCATCCCAAAGGAGATAGGAAATATTTCTTCTTTGAAACTACTGTAAGTTCTACACTTGTTTTAGCTATCTTATAATGAGATAAGAAGAAAAATGTAAAAGTAGCATTGGTTCTCCAAAATAACGGACTTATAGACTGCCAAGATTCGACACATTACTAGCACTTATATGAATCAGTTTGTTAAGCAATTCAATGACATGAACAAAATGCCAGTGTAGGTGAGATTAGAACACCGAGACAGATCAATGTTATACCTCTGAAATATAATGGGAGAAATAAACTCATAAATTTGCAGCTACCTACTGTAGTTGAAGAAAGAAGGGAAGTGCTTTTAAGATGGCATCTTCACTTACTGGGTAGACTAAATAGTCCCTCTTTATCGAGTATCAATGATTTTTTTCTGGTATAATGAGAAACCTCTTTTCATGAACTCATTATCTAGTACGAGATAGCATAGTAATTCCTTGGATATATGACTCTGCCAACAGGAGCCATATATGAGGGACAATTTATTAGCTTTGGACTGGCGGCCTATGGAGAATAGACACAACTCCTTGATTGGTTAAGCTCCCAATTGTGGGTTATACTACTTATGTTACTTGGCAATTGAAAAGGTAGTCCTATAAACACTTGAATATGGTAATGTAAGGAATGAATTATTAGCTTTGAACTTTTGGAGGATGTCACTTAGATCAACCAAATGTGTCACTTAGATCAACCAAATGTGATAATGTAATCTATCTCGAAATGACTCTAATATGCAGGGGCCTACATGTTTTATGGAAGGCCCGGTCCACTCCATCAGTCATGAATTTCAAGTGAACTCCATTTAATATTCATCACGAAGTTAAAGTAAGAGTTACTTACCAAAAAAAAAAAAGAAGTTAAAGTGAGAGCTTAAGTGCCTCAAGTAGAACATAGGCTCAGAAAATAGATGCAAAGTCTTGTGTTTCAATTGAATAACTTTTTTCTGCACATTGCATTGCAGTAAAAGGCATCATTGTCTCATTTGAAATAATAAGAGTAAGAGGTCCTTCAAAATAGGAATCTATTCTTCGTCTGATTTTCATCTGGGTGCCATTTCTTGGCTTCAGGCTTCTTAGTGGAAACAAATTATCGGGATCCCTCCCTGATGAACTTGGTCAGCTCTCTAAGCTGGACAGACTACAAGTAGACAATAATAATATTTCTGGACCGATACCAAAATCATTTGCCAACTTGAGATCTGTTAAGCATCTGTGAGTGGATCTTTGAATTCCTATTAAATTGCCTCAAGTGTTAAGAGTTATTCTTGTTGATTTTCTATCTATTGAAAAAAAAAGAAAGAAAATTCACATGCCAAACTTTTGCAGCCATTTGAACAATAACTCAATTAGTGGGCAACTTCCTGCTGAGCTTGCCGTGCTACCCATCCTAGTTCACTTGTGAGTTCATATATCAAATGCTAATGACTCTAAAGGTATATTTCTGATATTCATTCTAATTGAAAGGTTATTTATGTTTTTGAGGGATGTGTTGTTGGTTTTTGCAGGCTAGTTGACAATAATAATTTGTCAGGGACACTTCCTCCTGAGTTCTCAAACTTGACAGAAATGAGTATATTGTATGCTTTCTCACCCAATTTCAAACAGTAGCAGTTTGAACTTTTTGAGAACTTTCTTTCCTTCTTAGGTGTTCCTAACATCTTGAATTTACCAGTTGTTGATTAACATTGCTCTCTCTGCAGTACAAATTTGTGCATTTAACATTGCTCTTTCTGCGGTACAAATTTGTGCATACATTGTCAGTTCCTGGCACTATGAGTTGACTCTTCTAACTTTTTTTAACTTTGACTAGATTCTTCAGGATTTTATAATGTTCAGTTGGATAATATTAGGAGTTTTCAAGTTATAATCTATGCATTCACAAAGAAGGTTCAGCATTAGCCTTTTCTGTTCATATATATCTTCATTTTTTTGGTGGAAGGTGCATTTGGGAAGGGAGAGAGAGAAATTTTTTACCAGCACAATGCTCCCCACCAAAAGAAAGAGGGGCTGGGTGGAGTGTTTGGAAATTTAATTGAAAATGGAAGAGAGAGGAGAGGTGGAGGTGCAAAGCATGACAAGAGACAGGAATCTAGATTTAGATCTAAAAGACGGCTGCTAGGTGCACTGTAACCATTATGAGTCAAGCCTGTCATGCCGGCAACCCTTTTATATGCAGATGAAACGCCAACGACACCATGACACCACGATACCAAGATTTAATAACTATGAATCTAGTCGGCAAGTCCCTCTTGATTATCCCAACAACTTGAAACCAAGATTTAATAATCATGTTTCTTTTAGTATCATATTTCTTTGAATTTCATTTCAATGACATGAAGCTTTGAACAAGCTGAAGATAGTTGTTATAGGTTGTAGTTGATTACTATTTGTCCAATATTGTTTCTGTTAAGCATGTGCAGGAAATAACTGAAGCTATAGTTTCTAAGCAGATTGTTGATGTTTGGTTTTCATTTAGTCTTGTAGCTTGCCTCACATTTCTTTATACCTTGTTGATATCTCATTTGTTTACTTGTTTCTTATGATTTTTCTACCTGTGATTCGTTTTAAGAACGTTCATTTACATAATCTTGAAGCCTGTCTCTGTAGTGCAGCTGATGTTAGCTGTGGTTACTATGCTAAAGTTGCCATTGGTGATCATTTGCAGGCAACTGGATAACAATCAGTTTATTGGTGGTGAAATTCCCAAATCCTATTGGAAACTTCCAAATTTGATAAAATTGTATGTGTTGTTTACTTTTATCCATGGATTTAATATTAAAAAGGTGTAGTTCGTATTAGTTGGGATTTTCTAGTCTAATGGAAGAAAAAAAATGATCTTCAGTGCCTCCAAATATTTCTTGTTGTCACATGCAACTGACATTATGGTTTGTGACTCCGGTGCATAAATTATGTGGTCATACTTGCTGCTAGTCTATTTCTGGTTGTTGATATTTGTAAATTGGTCTTTCGACTATAATATTTTGAGTGATTTTCTTATGGTTTTGACTTGGCTTATGAACAATCGACATTGCTCTACATTATGATATATGCATTGGCTTTCCAACATATTCTCTTTTTTCATGAACTGATGCTTTTCATCGATAGCTGAAGTGAAGGCCAACATTCCCTCCATAGTTGCTTGGTGCATAATAAAGATACATGTTTTATGCACTAAATTTATTGACCTTCAATGGCTTGATGGACAAAAAAAATTACCAACTAGATGTTATCTCCCAACTTCCAAGTAAAACTTCATAGTTATGACTTTATTTTACATTTTTTATTGATGATCTCTCTTAAGCTGTGGTGATTTTTGAAAGGAGAGTATCTGGACTCTCTTCCCCAATATAGGATTTCTCCTCCCTGTGTACTTGGGTTGCTCACTGCTCACAAGTCAGGGTTTATAACATATTTTTTTGAATGAAAAAATCAGGTGGGACACAGCCTTTAATGTACTTGGATTTACTGCCTGCTGAATATAAAGCAACTAAGCAGACAAGTTCTAATAGTTGGCTCATGATATATATTTTTTTTATGACTGAACAGAAGTCTAAGAAACTGTAGCTTGGTTGGACCTGTGCCTGATCTTAGCTGGATACCACACCTTTGTTTTATGTAAGCTCTACTTTCATTCATATTTAGTTGAGGTCTTTTGAGTTGGATAAGCATTATTTGGTCATGGTTAATTTATTTCCATTCCATGCTTAAGGTGACCTTTCTAACTGGTTGCTTTGTCTGTAATGCAGAGATCTTAGTTGGAATCAGCTTACGGGATCCATACCATCAAATACACTCTCAAATAATATAACAACTATGTATGTACATAGCCACTGTTGAATTGACTTGCGAATCCACATTTGAGCAATGCATTTAGGCGGTACTCAATTCTTTTATATCTGCGGAGCCAGTCCTTATATTTTCCATGTTTAATTCTGTTCTTTTGAATTCTCATTCTTTCTAGTGACTTATCACATAACAATCTTAATGGATCAATCCCTGGAAGTTTTTCCGTTCTTCCTTTGCTCCAGATGTTGTGAGTATCTATATAATTCTTTTATATGTGTTCTATTACGGAATTTAGCTCTGGTGATAATGATAATTTCAGAGTACTCACTACTCATTGATAAGGAACACATATATAGATCACTCTTATTTTGATGCTTCTAGTTGATCAAGAGTCACCATCCCTAGATATATGTTTTTTGTGATTGTGGGGCAGGTTGTGTTATCCTGAAGAAATAAAAGATGGTTATTAATTGCAGGTCATTACAGAATAATTCATTAAATGGTACCATCCCTGCTAGCATCTGGCACAACAAGTCCTTCAGCAGCAATGCTACACTCACAATGTAAGACCTCAAGTGGAAGCTTGAATTTTGCGGCAGCATAAAAATAAAATAAAAATCATCTTTTTGGCATGAAATTTGTAGATAGAAATTTGTTGATGGCTGGTGTTTTGTCTTTATTGAAGCCAAAGATCTCTCTAACGTTACATTTTTTTGGATTTTGTAATTGTAGTGATCTTCGGAATAATTTGTTCACCAACATCTCGGGAGATCTCAATCCTTCTGAAAATGTCACCTTGAGGTATGAATTTACTCTTTAAATTGGTAAAGGCATGCGGAAATCAACTCTGTCCACACCAACTATCAACTGTGGGAATTTTTGAGTCTTGACTGTTGATGCAGAATAAGATTCTATTTTGACATGAAGAGCACGGTTTCAAACCACCTATATAGTCAATTTACAAGGCCACAACATATATTTGACCATTTCTAAACCCCATGACATGGGATTCTTGTGCAGTGGGCTGTCGTTTTATATATATGAGGTTTTAAGGCCTTTTTTGTTGTTTCATATTTATCTCCTTTCAGACTTGACACATCTGAGAAATAAATGGAAATTGGCCATCTGATTTTGGTGAATTTACTGTTGTTTTTGCAACAACGGATTTGTCTTTCTTTTCAAAATCTAATTATTGTTTTTGACATCTCTTTCCCTTCCCCTTCTTAAAACTGACTCTTCTGAGAAACAAGTTGGAATTGTTCCTCTTTCCTTCTCTTTTTCAATTGTTGTTTTAGAGATCTCTCTCCCTTCCCCTTTTTAAAACTGACACTCTTGAGAAACAAATTGAAATCGTTCATCTTTCCTTTTCTTTTCCTATTATTGTTTTGGAGAATATGATAAATTTTAATGCTGTTGTTGCAAACTTGAAATCATAATCTTGTAATAAACTGGCTTCTTCTTTAACACGCACATACAATATTGAGGAAACTTAGTGTGAGTTTTTCCTCTTATTTTCATATTCTAACCCCTACCCAAAAGAGAAAAAAAAATCCTAAATATTTTCTGTATATTAATTCCTTTTAGTTAATAGTTTTTTATTGAACTAGTTTCATTCCTTGGATTATATTGCAATATCTAGTTAACATTTTCACTCATCAAGGGAATCGTTGATGGTTTGAATATTCAATGTGGAAAATAAATAACTAGATAATTCATTCTATCAATGAGGATTTTTCAGATTTAGAAAGCATGCAGCAAGTTGTATACATCTGAACCCACTAGGATGTGCCTGCATACTTCTTTCATGAATTTCTTTAAAGGAAGATTTGGTTGCAGTTGGCTTGCCAAAATATTATTGGACAAATATCAGAAAATTCAGAGCATAAATTGCACCATTTGTATGATGAGATGCTACATTGATACTTGGCATGCTAAACCTATAAAATCGAAATTCCAATTAAGATATGGGTAAATAAGTAAATTTACACAAGTTTAAAAAATCCAACAAGATATCAGAAACTCTTTGAGGCCTTGTCAAAACTATCAATGTAAGGTGGCTTTCAAATTCCTTACAGGCTCACAATGATTTTATGCCTTTGATGGGCTTTGAGTTTGATGGAGTTGGAGATTCCCAAATTGAAGAAAATATTTTACACAGACATTGAAGAATGAGAAAACCTTGAACTCCTAAAATATTATTCATGCTTATATTAGAGTCCCTTGAACTTAATATCTTTGCTTCCACCACAAATGAGAATTACTAGGTCTCTAGTGTGGTAGGCAATCAGGACCCTTCATCAGTTTAAACTTTAAATTGCTCTTCGATTATGAAGACTTCTATTTGTCCGTTGAAGTTTGATACATGGAAAGCCATTTGTGTACCTGACTACACATTTAATGTGCTTTAGAGTACCAACATGATGAAACAGTACCCATCTTGTTCATGAAGCGTTTTAGGATTTGATGTTCTTCCACTGTAAACCTTCACTACTCTGCTTCTGTTCATTTGGTCACAACGGACCTCTTTTAGATCGTTCATAACAAAACCAAGGTGGAAGTGTTTATGGCTAGGATGTGTTTTCTTGCAAGTGATAGTATCCTTGTTTCCTTTTTCTTTTTGACTTTTTTTTTGGGGGNCATAACAAAACCAAGGTGGAAGTGTTTATGGCTAGGATGTGTTTTCTTGCAAGTGATAGTATCCTTGTTTCCTTTTTCTTTTTGACTTTTTTTTTGGGGGGGGGGGGATTTGAGTAGTAAAAAAAAAATGTCTCGTCCAGATTTTTATCATTTTGAAAGTTGTTCCCCAGGCTTCAAGGCAATCCAGTGTGCAGCAATGCCAACATATGGAACATACACCATTTCTGTGGATCTGATGGTGAAAGGAATGTGACTTCTGGTGTCTCTACAAATTCAACAGCTGCATGCCCTATTCAAGCATACCCGCTTGATAATTACTATGAATATGTTCCAGCAGCACCAGAAGTCTGCTTTTATGCAGCTCCCATCAGAATTGGATATAGGCTGAAGAGTCCTAGCTTTTCTTATTTTCCTCCTTACCAATATAATTTCCTGTTTTATGTGACTACTCATCTTAATCTCAGTACAAACAATCTTGTAATTGATTCGCATGCCTGGGAAGAAGGTCGTCTAAAGATGTATCTGAAACTCTTTCCAACCATCAGTGAAGGTCATCAATTCAATGAAAGTGAGGTCTTGAGGATTAGAGGCATATTCACATCATGGTCTTTTCCTCGTAATGACTTCTTTGGGCCATATGAGCTTCTCAACTATACTTCTGGTACGTACTCCAAACTGCATTAGTTTTAAGGAAACAGTAGACAATGGGTGACCTTAATTTTTTAGTACACATGACTGATAACAAGCCAACATTCCATATTATGTGACAGATTTGAGCATTTTATTTTTGTTTGTCTTCTGGTAATAGGAATAAAAGTATATGAATATTCCTCTAGTGGCAGTAAGAGGTGTTTGGTTGAGACTGTGTACAGAACAATACACAACAATGAAAATGGAAGAATTTTGAGAAATCGGATCCAAATTCCTCTATATCACACAAACAGTTGGTGAAGTGTCACTTTTCCCTATCTAGATTGTCCCAAAAAATGCAAAGAACATGTAATTAATGCAAGGTAATTAAATCTCTGCACAGTTCTCCCTTATTTTCATACTGGGAAATTTATGAGAAGACAAGGGCAACAAATTAAAGCCTTGTTTTATATGCTGAAAATGGCTTAAAAATAAAAGGTGGTCTAATGTATGAGACTTCCAAGAATGTGGACTCTAGGAAAAATCAGATATGGGCAATCTAACACTAGTATCCCACATTGTAGTTTCCATGAATTGAACCTATAACCTCTTAGTAGTAATAGAGAACTTTACCATTGAAATGTCTTGAGGAAACTAGGTGCTAGAAATCATCGCATGTTGTGATGGTGCTAAAAGTGTCATAAAATGTGTTATTCTGTCTTAAATTAGTTACCAGTCTCAATTTTTGATTGACACAGTTAATGATGCATCATAAAGCTCTTGAAATCTAATTATAAATTGAATACAAATGTTGCATTCTCTTTTCTGTGTGTATTTAAGGAAATTAGTGGTGAAATAAACAGATAGATATAACAAACAAAGTCAGGATGTGATGTTGTAAAATGTTTAGAGAAAAATGAGTTCCGCTACATATGACTTATTGTTGATATCAACAATATCAAATAATGCCTTGATCTTTTAAGAGTTTGGTTTACTTGTGGTTGATTATTTAATTTTTTATTTGTACAACACAACACTTAAAAGGAATTAGCATAGTACCAGGCTGATTTTCTTGCGAGACTGTCCTTATTTTGGAGCAACCTATACCATTTCCCTCAAATGTTTGAGATATTTTTTTAATGGCTTAGAAAGATTTTAAGATTAATTTTGATAAAATTAACTAAAACTTTTTAAATAGGTAAATAGATAATTAAATATAACCAAATTTTAGTACATAACTCACTTTTGAAGTGGTCACAAGAAAAAATTATTTCAGTAATGTCCGATACTGATAAATATTGCCTAATAGGATCGTGAATGATACCACTACCAATACTTTCATTGATATATGCAATGAATCAGTTCACGCACTTGTTTTTTGGGTTATTATATGCATTCTCTGAAGGGCACAAGTTTTACTTGGAAGTAAGCATAATAAGATTCATTTGTCACCTTTATCTTTCTTCAAACTAAAGCCCTACTTTCTTGCCTAGCGGTTCCTGGGACTGACAAGGGAGGTATAAGCAAAGGTGTTTTGGCAGCCACTCTAGTTGGAGCCGTTGTTGGTACTGCAATTGCTTCTACAATGGTCACTCTTCTGATTGTGAGAAGAAATGACAAAAACCAGCATAGATTGTGTAGGTTCCTTATGCCAACTGTTTACGATTGTTATCTCTGTGCATGGTTATTAAAGAAGTAAACATGATACTTTGCAGCCTCAAAGATTTCTATAAAAATTGATGGTGTGAAAGAGTTCACATATGAAGAATTGGCACTAGCCACTGACTATTTTAATAGTTCAACTCAAGTCGGTCGAGGAGGATATGGAGAAGTTTACAGAGGTATTTTATCTGACAACACTGCTGTGGCTGTTAAGCGTGCTAAAGAAGGATCACTACAGGGGAAAAAAGAATTTTTGACAGAAATTCAGCTCTTGTCAAGGTTGCATCACAGAAACTTGGTTTCACTAGTTGGGTACTGTGGTGAAGCAGGTGAACAGGTAAATTCCGGGAGTTCTCAGAATGTGCACCAATGTCAATTGCTTGAGAATGTTCTTTGGTAGATTGTGATATAAATTTGCAACCTTTCACAAATTTTTACAGACAGTAATTGCTAATTGCTATTTACATCACAAGAAAATGTTACATTGGCCTGTGAAACAAAGTTTTCTCTTCACCCTTTGAGAGAACCTCTAGCAAAAAGGTACTGGATTTGAGAAAGAAGGTGTGGTTGCCATTCTAGGATTTCTTCATGCAACATTATTATGATTAAAAGGAACCTGAAAGTGGAAATTACCTGTGATAATATAATCCTTTGGCTTGAAGGAGTACCCTGTAGGATGAGGAAAAGTGTTGTTTGGATTATGACATGTTTAATCATCTTCTGAATCTGATGCTTTGTCAAATACAAGATGCGTTCAATGTAGTGACTCAAATGCAATAGTTACGTTTAAACTTAATTCTTTATTTCTCTCTTTCTGCATCAGCATGATTTTATGGGTGTATAGCATTTTGTGAGTGTTGTTATGGTTCTTCCAATAGGGAGACTTTCATATTCATCCCATGACTAGTATTAGAAGCTGAGTGTATGAATGGTAGAGATTATATCAAATAATTTAAATTATTATTCAATATCTACTACTTATTCACGCAACTTTTAATCTTAGCCATAGGTGGACATCGGAACTTTCCCCCCTGGGAGGACCATAGCAGCTCTCCATTTTGATTAGCATATGTCTACTTTTGCAGTACCCTAGACCTGCTGCAGTGCCCACTGCTTGGCTTGTTTTGAATTCTCTTCTGGTAGAAGGGCAAGTTTTAATCAGGATTTCAGGTGCTTTGGAAGTACATAAATAAAATAGATATTGGACTGATAGTAAGAATAGTATCCATCTTTTACTTAGTGCAACCAGAATCATATTTTTGCTTCATAGAAAATGAATCCTGGTTCTACGAGGACCCAGAACTTGTTAATAGTTTAGCTTCTTGTATATTTTATAAAAGTCAATGAGGAAAGTTGCATGAATTTAAATATCTGTATCGAATATCTGTATTGGTCATAGTAGTATTGTTATCAACAACATGTGTCATCATAGGATAATTTGGATGAAAAACTTTTATTGCCATATTAAAGTTGAGTTATATATTAAATTTTGACACCATTTTATTTTAACTTATATTTTTTAAAAAAGTTTTAGTCATTTATATTAAATGGAATAAAGCACCTATACCTTAAATAATAACTATGAGCTTGCAGGTGGCAAAACAAAGAATAGTAACCAAAAGTAAAATTATTGCACTAAGCAAAAGAAATAGTTATCAAGACGTTCTTTTGGCCCTAAAATCCAATATTTTTGTGTTAGAAACACTAAATTCAAGCTAACTCAAGCAAAAAAGGAAAAAAAAAAAAAGAGGAGAGAGAAAAGATCTAAAATAAAAATCTTATAGATCTTTCTTTATGAAAAATCTTAGCCTCAATCTCAGATTTACAACAAAATATAAGCTTTTGAAAGATGAAACTGGCTTAGACTTGTTCAATGAAGACTTTTGGTATGTTTTGATTTTGTTGGATGTAAAGAAAGAAGATAATTTCAAAGGAAGAGAGAAGACCTGAGTACTAACTATTGGTAGTGCAGGAGAAAAAATTGTGACTTTACACTACTAGTTGATGTATCACGATGTCTCAGATATAGCGGCATGTCACAATGATTTTCCTATATCTAGAAATATCGGTATCGGGATTTCCTAATATCAATATATAACAACAAATATTTTGGTCTATATTATCTAAAACCTCACAGCACACCCTGATATTAAAACATATTCAATCTACTACGAGATCCCATGAATGCAATTGGTGGGCACTAGCTGCTAATTTTGAGTAACTCTGAACATTAGAAAGGAATACTGAAGGGCCAATGCACGGATGAAAGCCTAGTGAAGGAATCTTGAAGCATGCTTTGCCTTTGAATTGAAGTCCTCTTAATACCCCCTCAAAGACCAGCCATTGAGGTCGTTGAAGCTGATGAATTGACCTTTGACTTAGGCAATTCATACAAGCATGCATGAAAGACGAGAGAAAAAAGAGTAATTTGCCTTAAAAACTCGTGGCTCTAGACCAATGTTAAATGTTTTGTCTTTTTTTTTTTTTTTTTTTTTTTGCTTCAGGAGACTTATATCTAATCACTCTCACCATTATGAGTTGAGGGAGAGAACTTAAAAATAATTAGAAATATTGTATGCCTGCACACTCATTTTAATTTTAGTTCTTCCCATGCCCGTTATCTCATTATACAATTTGATTTTACAATTCTTATTGTCCTGTGATGATTTTCCTCTATACATTTCCAAGGTGCAATGAATGCTACTATTCCCTAAATATCCTAATTTTGAAATAATAAAGAAAGTAGAGCTTTAAAAACAGCCACTTTGCAATATAGGTAAGACTACACATATCTGCCTTTCTCAAGATCTTATGAATATTGGAGATTGTGCACCGGATCTCCCTTTTTCTAGAGCTATGAAGTAGATGGATTTCTGCTGTTAGGGTAATTCAAAGAGAATATCCTATAGTAGTATATAAATGTGATTCTTCTAAAGGGGATCAATATCTCAGTGAGGGTAATAAAAAATTGTTATGTGCCCAATTTATATATGGATATTGATTTTTTGAAGGCTTTCATGCCGATCATTTATCTAATCTAAGTCTACGGTCCAAACTCAAGATTTGCTTTGCTGTAACCATTTTGGTACGATGATCTCTGGTTTGGTTTCCATGACCACAATCTCCTGTCTATTGCATTGATCTGTCCATGCAGATTGTTATAACAATCCATCAATCTTCTCTGTTCTTTTCATTCCCTTTGATTTGACCTCTTTTTATGGTTTTTGTTAGATTCCTAATCTCTAAACCTGGATATATGTGAACCATCTTTTGGTTGTATAAAGCTTAGTTCTGGTAAAATTATCTCACTGACTTCTTTCATGTCAGCCAGCAAAGTAAGCGAAGTCAGACTTCTGATTTTACAAAGATTCATGTAGGAGTAGGATGCAAACCACTCGGTGCGCTCTTGTGATTATTTCATAGGAGTGTTAAGATGTTTTCTTATTTTCAACTGGCATTGAAATTATTTGAAAAGCTAAGAATGGAAATCCTGAGCATTGGAGGTTTTAATCATTGGGAGAAATAGTGGTTAAACAGTTTCATAGGACAACCTTATGGTTTAAAAGCAAGTGTTTTCAAAATCAGAAATGCTCCACATGCAATTTGCCATGGATATTCTTCACTTCATTGGTATAATGCTTGTTTTACATGGAAGAAACTGAATTCATGTGGCTGCCTGCGGCATGTTCCACTGTTATCCAAGACAAAATAAGAATCTAATGTTTTTCCATCAAGTAACCTTGTTCTCTACATGTGCAGATGCTTGTTTACGAGTTCATGTCCAATGGCAATTTACGAGATTGGATTTCTGGTATGAGAACCTTCTACATGTTACTATTGACAGTATTTCCATTTGTTCTTACTGATAAGATACCATTAGCTTTTCTAACCATGTTTTTCACATCATCTTTCTGCTCACCCTTACACAGTTCTGCATTTTAGCATCCTCATATGGGTAAATTTTGTATGAGTTCTGTTTTGCGCTTTTATATCAACAACAGAAAACCATCTCTCTTAGTATCTAGGGTTTGTTATATGAACTTTTGGCTATAATACACTTGATTCTTGGCTGTACGCTCTAAACATTTTAAAGCCAACACAAATCCTTCTTTACCCTCTTACTCCAAGCCTTTCCTGGTCTATCTCTTCCCCTTTTGTCTACTTAATTCTGAACTATAAGAAAGCCTTTCCTTGCTCATCATTTAGATTGTAGTCTACATTTACATTGCTTGGACCATCTTAAATGATCGACTCTTATCTTTTCTCTCACAAATGCTGCCTCTAACTTCTATTGATTGAAGCAAGGTGCTACCTCTAAATCACTTGTCATTATGTACAAATGCTGCCTCACAAAAGGAATTTTGGCCATATACTTATATTTTTCCCTAACTCTCGAACCTATTTACTACAACTACATTTTCTCATCAGCCCACATGTGATGAGTCTATTACTAGTATCATTCGACACACAAGAACAAACCATGGATGTGAGTACCTTTGAGAATTGCGCTAAAATTTGTATCAAAATTTACTTTTTCCCCTTTTCTCTTTTGTTTAACTTGACAGAGAAATCTCAAAGAAGTCTTACCTTTGGTGCGAGGTTACAAATTGCACTAGGTTCAGCTAAGGGCATTCTTTACCTGCATACTGAAGCTAACCCACCCATATTCCATCGGGATATTAAAGCCAGCAACATACTTTTGGATGCCAATCTTACTGCAAAAGTTGCTGATTTTGGACTCTCGCATCTTGCACCTGTACTGGATGGCAAAGGCAACTTACCTGATCATGTTTCAACAATTGTGAAGGGAACTCCTGTAAGTTTTGTTCTGCAAGTTCTTACATCTTTTCGTGTGGGAACCCAGAGAAAATGAAATTGTGGTGTATAGTAATCATGTTTATTTGATTCCATTGTTGGTGCTATTTCTTCACAGAAAATTCTATCAATTTATAGTTTTGAATTCTTTTTTTAATTTCAGTTTAAATCTGTTTCTTTTCCCACTCTTTATAGACCTCAGCCATAGCTTTAGAGAATAAAAAATCTCAATAGCAATCATGAAATCGAGCTGGCACATTTCCAAGTTGACATTCAAAATGGAAAGGGCAAGGTTCAGAATCCTCCATTTTTGACGAAAATGAAATATCTCAGCTGCCTGCCATCATTCAAAAAATTACAAACTGGCTTAAATTAATAAATTACCAGGTTTTGGTTGTTCACATGCATAGGATGATGATTATTATTATTTGTAGCCAACCTCAATTAATTGAAAAGGCTAATTACTTGACTCTAAAGGTATTTCCATGTTTATCTAGTGAATACTCAATCTTTCTTCTGAATTCATATTGTAAACTAGTTCTATTTATTGCTAGGGAGTAGAGTGCATATTCTAGAGTTGGTTTTATTTTTGTTTGAGTTAAGTTCTGTAATATGTGTCTGATGCGAATATTATGGATATTCCAAATTATAAGAGATTTAATTTTATTTAATTNGTCTTCTTTTGGCATGCAACATATCATCTATTTGTAGTTATTTTGAGAATTCTGTCTCTGTAAAATTAAAAAAAAAAAATAGTTCTTGACAAAAATAATTGTCGTTGAAAAAAGGTTTCTGAAAAAAAATTGAAAAAAAGAAAGAAAAAGATAAAGACAAAGCAGTAGCAATCGATGGCGCAGCAGCCGCAGGAAGACGACCCGTAACGGTGGCCACACTCACCAAAATCACTGTACATCTTCATCCTTCCCTTCAACTCACTGAAACCATCCTCCACGTTGCGTATCGACCGCCACAACCACCACTCTTTCGATCGCCGCCAAGCCAAATCATGCCCAACACACCCATCCAAATCACTTGAAAACCCTAATTGACTTTTCACTCAAAACCCTAATTGACCACTCACCTGAAAGCCCAGCGTCCAAGTTCCACCACCATCATACCCAAAAAATCAACATGAATTAAGCAATGGTTTTATATGATGTGAAGATGAAGATGAAGAAACCAACATACCCAAAAAAAAGCTTAAGCTATTATGCGAAAGCTCAAAAATGGTTTTATATTGTGACATATTCGCTCATATGTATGCGCTTTTGCTATTGAAACATGAATTAAGCAATGGCCTACTACATATCATTTGCTTAGAAATAATTATAAGAGAATAGGGGCTTTAGGATCAAACTCAAGATTACTTGATTAATAAGTTTGTGATATCATGCCAAAAAATCAACCCACAAACATTAAGTTAATAGTTGAAGCTCGAGAATGGTTTATGCTTTAACAAGATGTTTTCTGCTAAAAGAAATAAATAATGTTTGTGTACTAAGGAAACAGTTTGAGCCATATATGTTGTCACTGCATATATGTGATGTGGGCACGAGTTAGTGTAGCTGCTTTTGGCAATCTCTGCAGCCTATGAAACAGCTTCTTAAATTTGGTCTTGCAGTCTCCATTATGATTTGCAATACCCTGAAACAACTACTTCACATATATTGTTCTTTGACTTGGAACTCTCTTCGGTTCTCACATTGATGAAAATATCGGTATTGACATTAGTTGTGGCCATGTTGGTATTAGACTTATCGGACAGTACGTATTAATCGGTATTGATAGGTCCAATACTAATCCATGTCAGCTAATATTTTTATTAATCTCAATCAAGTGTCAAAATGTGCAAAGGTTGCCAGGGCAGTCTTTTACCGTTTTTCTAAATACATATATACTTCTCCATTCCATAAAGGTTGTCTCATTTCTAAGTTACATGAATATGTTGGAATTGCTATACTTTCCCTTCAAGCGCTATAGTAACAAAACTTTTTTTCATGGGAAAAAGATTTTATTATAATCCGTACATTTTAATATCGGGTACTATAGGAAAGAATGCACTTTAATGGGACTGTGACTTTCAGCATTGGAAAATACAAAGGGAAGCAACATTTTAGGAAGGAGTTCAATTTATTGTGAATAAGAGGACCAACAAATTACCTAGCAAAATGAAAAAGAAAAAAGAAAAAAGAAAAACGAGTAGCAATTTTACATGGCAAAAGAAAGAAGGAAAAAAGGTGATTCTTCTGGATAAATGATTTTCTTTGACATCACTATTAAATTGTTATTTTACGCGCAGGGTTACCTTGATCCAGAATACTTGTTGACTCATCAGCTTACAGATAAAAGTGATGTGTACAGCCTCGGAGTTGTGTTCCTGGAGCTGCTTACCGGTATGCATCCAATAACCCACGGAAAAAACCTTGTCCGCGAGGTAAATTCTTCAATGAAGACTCAACTCAAATGCTAGTTCTCTTTGCTCTTTTTTTCTTTTTCTTTTCCTTTTTCGATATTAATCATCAATGACTTTTGTGGAAACAACTTTTTATATAATATAAGGTAAGAGCCTGTAAAATAAACTCAAATTGGCCCTGTTCTCAGGTGATATGAATAGCAAGAGTTTTACGCATTAGGCTACCATTTTTAATCATCTACAATTTTAGAGTACATGTAAGTGCGTGTGCACACATCTGTGCTCTTTCAGTGATGTAGGGCAACCTAAAAAGCATGGACACAAATATAAGACATGGACATGATATGACATTGACACGCTATTTTCTAAAAATGATGATACGACATGTTAGGAGCCCATTAACTAAAATTATAGTTCATTGTTTTCTAATTGATGAACAATACTATTTTGTACTAAATTAGTAATAAATATACATATTTTTTATTTTTTATCTCAAAAAATTTCTTATGAAAGAACATAATTGAACTATCATAAATGAGTTGTACTATAACATATTTAACAAGCTATATAGTATAATATGATAATGATATACTTTAATAAACTAAGCCAAATTTAATATAGCAAATTTTATATATTATCAACGTCTATATTTTTTTTGGTGACATTGCTAAACAAATGAAAATAAAAAAAACCTGAAAATATAGTGGGTTGGGTAAGGCCCAGGCCTTCTGTATGGCTTCTTTCGGTTGTCTTTGGCTGGCCCATGGTAATTGTTTTCCTAATTTCATCAGCAACCGTCATCCATTCATGTAGCTCCACCTTGATATTCATTTCCAACTTCTCTAGTTGATCCACCACCATGTTTCCCTCTCTATGCACATGCTTGATCATGTAGGCTTCGTGTTTAGCAATGATTTCTTGGCATTCCAAAATAAGTATTTTGTTTGGGCCAAAGTCTGCAACTGTGGAGGTAATTTTCTGCGTGGCTAAAAGTGAATCCAATTTAATGACTTTTCCCAGTTTCTTCTTACAAGTAATTTGAAAGCCCCAAAAAATAGCTTTAATCTCCGCCAAAAGGATATCTATTTCTCTATGACAACTTGAGAACCCAATTAGCGATTACACATTCTCATTTCTACCCAAAGATGCAACTTTCTGATTGTGTATTCCTCCTCCCTGGAATCAATGTTCAGTGCAGCTGCGTTTCTTCATGTCCATAGAAGCCACAATGCTGCCAAATTCATGCAGGATTTGGCCTCCCTACCTTTGTTCAAGATGACCTCCTTATTCCAAGAGTTGAGAGGTGTGGAGTGGATGCTTGTGCTGTATCTCCAGCCAAGAACCTCCTTCCAGACAAGACGAGCCTTCGCACTGTCCCTGAGGACGTGGGTGACCATTTCTACCTCGTTACATGCACGGCACTTGTCGGACTCAGGCATCTTCCTCGCCACCTTTGTTTGTTTATGAGAACTTTGTTTTTCTAGATGAGCTACATAAAGAAACAGTATTTTGGCTGGAATTTCAGTTTCCAGATTCCTTGCCACCACCTCTCAGCCCTTCCATCCCGGCCGTGGAGGATTTCATATGCCTCTTTAACGTTGTACAATCCTGAGCTGCCATTCCAGATGTCTCTATCTTCAATGCTGCCACCAAAATTCTAAGGGAGGGATCTAATACTGAGATAGACCTCATTTGGTAACTTGTCCTCAATCACTGACCTGTTCCAGCTCCCATTTGGTATGCATAGCTGGCCACTGGAAGATTGATTTGGGGCTCCGGGACACTGTTGAGGGCGTTGCACATGAGTGTGTGGTCCCTAAGCCAAATAACCTTTTAGAACTGTGCTCTTTGTCCATTACCGATGGACTACTTGACTCCCCAGTAGACTAGGTCCCTCAATTCGAGGATGTTGCACAATTTATATTTATATTTTAAATGTACCGCTTTGTATTTTGTAATTGCTAAATAATATAAAATATCCAAGAAAATCCGACTGAAGACCTGTCCAAAACGTGTACCAATTGTATCCAAAATGCGTTTGAACATGTTCCGAGATTGCCCAAAACATGTCGGAGCCCGTTAGAATTTTAAAAAAAAAAATCGGACGTGTTGGGACATGTCAGGAGAGTATCCGTGTTTCTTAGGGCAACTATGCATTGGGTTCTTTTTCTTATTTCTAGAATGGATCCCTTAGGGGATGTGCTTGTGGCATTGTGGAAGCAGAAGGTCATAGAAAGATTAAAAGATGACATATGCTTAGCCGAAAACAAAATTAAGGTCAATAATAACAGAACTTCAAAACCCTGAGTTGAGTTGCCTCTCTTAATCTGCTTCCTCTATGAGAGCTCTGTTTAGTGCAACTTATTGTATGAATAGAAGTAATTTCATATCATTTTTTTATTATGTCACTTCATGTTTTTCTAAGCTGACCTCATCCTTATTTTAGCCTCTAATCTTAACTAACTTATCTTTCTCATCAATACTTCATTTGGCCTGAAAAGTAAGGGTTCAAGCCACCTTAAGGGTCATTTTTTCATTTTTGTTTCCTGTAAGTGCAACTTTTAGATTGTTATTAATGTACTCATTCCTCGTTATACCCTTAAGAATGCACTCATTGCATACATCTCAACATTTTGATCTTAGCAACACTTTTATGCATGTTTAAGCGTTGAAAATATTTCTCACCTGCATTAATATTTTATCCTTCATAATTTACTTCATTTATATATTCTAACATTGTAATCTCAGCAATGCTTACTTTTATGCATGTTTAGTCTTCCAAATATTTTTCCATTTTAACCTAACCTAATTTAATACTTTGTCTTATACTTCATAATGTATTTTATTCATCCATCTTAACATTCTTATCTTGGTAAAACTTAATATTATGCATGTTTAATCTCCTAATACATTTCTCCATTTTAACTTGACTTGTAGTAATGCTTTATCTTAACTTTCAGAATGTATTTCTTTTATAAATTTTAACATTCTAATATTGGCAACACCTTCTTTTATGCATGTTTGACCTTTTCATTTTTTATTACTTTTTCGTATAGAAAAAGTAATAAGAACAAGAGGTGCTAAGCTTTTTATCATCCTAGCGTCAAGCTATTTTTCAGTAGGACCTCCTTCGCGGTATCATTACGGTAGTAGAGTTTAACTACCAAGTTTATGATGGATTGGTCTAGTTTTTCTACGCCTCGAATGCCATATCGAACCACAAAGTAAGAACTGCATGACAAAAAAACATATAAGTTAGTGACTGTGAGACTTTTGACCGGAGGAGACACCAAAGGTCTCTGCCCCTTCCATCCCTTGGATAGATAGAGAAGGAGGGTAGGGCTTTTCATTTTTTCATGTTGTAAAGAGTTAAACAATGGTTTCTCGCAATGTCAAAGAGCTCCAAAAGCTTCGTATAGGAATCCACAAAGAACCGATTCAATCGATCAATATGCACAATCGTGATTATGTTGATGCAATTTTACAATTTTTGACAAATATAATCTGTTTCGTCATTCTAAGTTGGTATTCTATTTTGGATAATGAAAAAATTACTTTTATTAACTCTTGAGTTCATGTATTCCCTGTAATGTGAGCGACACAATAAAAGCATTATCAATTCTTTTTTTAACAGATTTATGTATGGCCCAATGCATTTCTCTATCTTAAGTTAACCTGCATAATACTTTGAGTCATGCTGGTGTTGATTTCTCCATTAGACTATAAATTCAAAATAACGAATTCTATTATTTTTAAAATATCTCATAAACAATATCAAAATGTTATGTGATAAACTTTTTTTTCTTTGGGTGGGTGAATTGATGTCTTTGGCATGTTTAATGCTCTCAAAGCAGCAACTATAATTATGTCTCCAACTGCTATACGTCTGTATTTACCACCAAAAAGAAAAAAAAAAAAAAACAAAAACAAAAATGAGAGAGAAAGAGAAAAGAAGCTGTGCATCTACTTTGTACATGGAACCTATTCAAGATAAAAATATTGTTACCAGTATCACTTCTGGTCATATTAATTTTGGTTATATCAGGCAATTTATATTAATACCAGACATATCATACATAAACTTTTAAGCAAATTGGAACTTGGGGAGAGATATTGGATAATATATTGGCCAATATTACTAATGCAGTGATATATCAGTTGATATTTCATTCTATAATTATTTATTAGTTTATGAGTATTCATTGTTCATATGAATCAAATCTATCCTTAAAAAATGCTGTTCTACTGTATGATTGCAGGTGAACATGGCTTATCAATCGGGCACGGTATTCTCTGTCATCGACAAAAGATTAGAAGTTTATCCATCTGATTGCGTCGAGAGATTCATATCGTTGGCCATCAGCTGCTGCCATGACCAACCGGAGTATAGGCCGTCGGCATTGGATGTTGTCAGGGAACTAGAAAAAATACTCCAAATGACGTCGGAGAGCATAACCACGTCCCAAACCACATCAATGCTTTCTGGAAGTTCTTCACCGCCGTCATCATCGTCAAACACCATCACCAGAAATACCCGCTGGTCATTAGATATATCGGGAAGTGATTTGACCACCAGCATCATGCCTACCGTTTCGCCCCGATGATTCGGTCTCTTTGTGATTAAGCTAATAGCAGAGGAATTTTGTTTCTTGTTCTTGCAAGTCTGGAGGATCAAATATGAGATTATTGTTGTGGGAGAATGATGATCTGTTTCTTACTGAGATCTTCCTATTTCAGTGTTATATGGCATGCAGAATGCCCATGTAATTCAAGGAAGTCATGTGTTACTCTGTTACTGAAATGATGATTATGGCATGCACAGTTATATGTTACTCTCTCACATTACTAATTATTAAAACATAATTATTTTTGAAATGCCTGTTGAATTTGGTTGATCATTGAGATTTGTGATGGCTTATGGCAATTGTAGTTTATTGTATAATTCTTCGGTGGGTGGTATCACGAGATATCTGTTTAACTATTCTCGAGATATTTTTAAATGACGTAACACCTGATCTATTCATTCATAGGAATAAGCTCATAAAATAATAAATCAATCGATAAATATTACATGTTCTGTTAGTGTCTCGGGATTGTTTCGATGTCCAAATGTTGCCCACATGGTTCGAGAATTTATTGAATAAACCGTGACACAATGGAGAATAATTTTGATGTCCTTGAGACATTTGACATATTATTAAATGACATAATAATTTATCCAACTATACAGAATAAAGGTTTATATTAAAA
>JAODPA010080533.1:0-26885 GCA_025585075.1 Nepenthes mirabilis | reverse complement strand
AAATAATACAAAAATAGTTAAATAATGTGACTATAATTATTTTTTTGGAAGTACCTATAGTTTTTACTTTTACCTTGTATAACTTTCTCTCACCTGGATAGTTGAAAAGACGGGGAGGGAGTTGAAACAAGTCTGCATTTTGTCATGGGATAACACTTTTGGATAGATCATTCGTGTAATATTTAACGTCAATATTACTTTAAATTTATTAAACCAGTTGAATTCTTACACTTAGACACACATTAAATGACTTGGAAGCAAGATATGATCACTAAGGAACATACTCAAAAACATAAAAATCAGAGTGTAAAAGAATATTGAAATTGTATTACTTGAGAATTCCTTACTTGTTTAAAAATGAAGTCCCTCTCTCTCTTTCATAGTGGTGCCTCTTTCATCAATCTCCTTAATCAATGCATAAAATTCTCCCATATGGTTGGTTAGATTTGAGTTTCTAAATATTGCTTAGAATATTCATCCTAAATATCCTCTTTAAAATTTTCTACCATCTTCCTCGTTCTAAAAGATTCTGCTAGTATATTTAGATATTTACAATAGAAAAATACCTGCACTTATTCGAAATTTTTTAGAGTGTTCCGCCCAATTTTAAATGACTTAACAATTCATGGAAATAATCTCGCAAATGTGTATAAATGAAAATCAAACCCTATAAGCTTAAAAAGCTCTCTCCAGAACTTTCCCGTGAAGTGAGGGTCGTGATCACTAACGATGATCCAAGGAAGACTCTGATACTTCACCACATTCTTGAAGAATAGGTAGGTGGCTTCCTTGGTTGTGCAGTCCCTTGGGTCGGGAATAAAAGTGCCATAATTAAAAATTTGGCTCACCACTACCATGATGGAACCACTCCCCTCTAACTTGGGTAATGTGTAAGTGAAATCCACATTGATATATTCCCAATGTTGCTTTGGGATCATAAGGGGCTTTAGTAAGCTTGAAGGTTTCCTTTGTACTGCCTTGTCTTGTTGGCACACAAGACAAATCTGCATATAACTTCTCACACCATCCCACATTTAAGGCCAATAATACAACTCCTCTAAGAGTGCCATTATACCCTACATCGCTGGATGTCTAGCCTACTTTGAGTCATGGTATTCTTTCACCGGCTTCTTTGAAGATTTTTCCACCTTTTCTTGTAGATGTGGTTGTCCACTATATACAATAACTCATTAGTCTTGCAAAATCAGCTGGTGTTATCCTCCTTAGTTTTCTCTACTATTCTTTTTTCCAAAAGGTTATATGTCAATTCTTCCTTAAAACAATTAGCAAGTACTTGCCAATACCCAGATTGTAAGTCTTGCTTCCAAACTGTCGGGCTCTCTTGAGTCTATTGAAAAAATCCTCTACCAATTGGATGGAATACTTATTTTTGATAGTTACCTTGTTGAGTGTCCGATAATCGATATACATTTTTAATTTTCTGTCGTGCTTCTTTTGGAATAGTACCAAGGTGCCAAAGGGGGCCTTTAATGGCCGAATAAATCTAACGTCTAGTAACCCTTTAAATTGCCTTCTTAAGTCTTCTAACTCTGATGGTGCCATACAGTAGGGTTCCTTGGTTGATAGCTTAATTCCCAACTCTAGCTCAATCAAATGGTCAACTTTCCACCTAAGTGGAAGTTTCTTGGGTACTTCTAGCTGCATCACCTCCTTAAATACTTCAAGAACTCCAACAATGTCTTTTGATATCTTTAGAGTGCTTTGCACGATTGGTTCCTCCTTCATTGCTGCCAAGTATGACTCCTCATCCCTCTTGAATCCCTTTAAGAACTAGAGAGTCAAAAGTATTCGAGTTTCTACCATCTCTTGTTTGATGGGCGTGGCATAAGATTGATGCCTCATCGAGATCATCATAGTGTACTTACCTGGAAAGGATGGAGGTATCGCCATACTCATGAACTCCATGCTTAGCACCATTTAGTAATCATCCATGGGCACTACCTTTAAGTCCACAGTCCCCTTCTACTCTCCCAAGTGAATGGGAATACTATGCGTAACACCTAGGATAGGCTATGATGAAAAGTTAACGGACTTCATCTAGCCATTGTAATCCTAGCCTTGTGGTTTCACTTGGAGCTACGAAGTTAGGTGAAGCTCCTATGTCAATTAATGCCTTGGTGATTGCTCCATTCATGTTGGCCTTCACAAACATCAAGCCTGTCCCTAACTTTTCCTACATCATTGGGGTTTCGATGGTCTTTGCCTTTACATGGACCTTGTTAAAGATTGAGTTTAAAACCCCACCAATTGCATTCCATATGTGCTTTCTCCTACTTCTTCTCCTCATGAGTTGAGACCAAGACATTGAGTTGCTTTTGTTGAGTACAATCTTGAATACAGTGCTCTCCACCATAAAGGAAGCACTCTAGTTATTAAAACTTGCACAAGTCCTTGTTAATGCTAAACGTTCTCTTATCCTTCTCTTTACCCTTATTTGCAAAAGTAGGCGGATTACCTCCCTTGTAGTGGGGTTTGTCTCACCCGCCTTTGTTAAAAGTGCCCTTCTTTAGTTTGTCCTTCTTTATGTTGTATTGGAACTATAACAACGGCTCTGTCACGAATATAGTCAAAGCAAAATCTTTAATATTCCTCCACTCTAACTCGTGTTCTGCCTATCTTTGCAAGCTGTCAATAAAGTAGAGTAAACAATTCTTCTCGGTCATGTTGAGGATATCTAGCATCAAGGTGGAGACTCCTTAATGTAGTCTTTGATGGCTCCAATGTGCTTTAAGCCACACAACTTCTTCATGGTCATCTCTTTGGCATTCTCTAGATTAATTCTCTCTTGAACATGTCCCATGTCTAGGGTGCACACACCCTGTTCAATGTCATCATGGCACCTCCTCCACCATAGCATGGCATCTAGATAACATTCTATGAACCATACAAAATTGACGAGTTCTTTAGCATCAAAATAATGGTACACTTCAGGGTTTTCGAGATTGTCACCTTAGGAATGTAGCTCCCCTTCGCACCATTTGCCATTGCCACCTTTCACACTAATAGATTTGCCTCTACCATGTGTATCTTCTTTCATAAGGAGCAGAGTTTCCCTATTATTAGGTCACGAAACTCTGTTATTTCCTTTTTTAAAGAGTTGACCAAGGAGTTGATTGCTCCTTGGAATATTCCGGCCAAGCCTTGATTTCTTTGAGCTCCTTCACCGTAGAGTTGAGGGTATTGAGGCGCTTATGAATGTTGCCCATGGCAATTTCCACCTTAGCTACCCTTACATCGAGGCTAGCCAGAGTGTTTTTTGAGAAAGTCCTTTCCTTGGATGAGTCCTTCTTTGTCTCTTGGGCACGGTCCCAATAATGCTTATCAACAACCTCAAAAGAGATTATGATCCTTCATTCATCTTCGAACATGATTTCAATCTTTCTCGTAACTTGTTTCTCCAGGATCACACTTTCAATTAGATTATCTGTGCAATACTTAGTATCACCACCACCTTAGATCTACTAAGAGCTAAACCCTCATACTTAGGTATAATCTTAGTGACCTAAAAGTGAGACATGAGTACTAAGAAACACACTCGAAAGTATAAAGAAGAGAGTGTGGAATAATATAGAGATTATATTATTTGAGAACTCTTTACTTGGTTACAAATTAAGTCCCCCTTCCCCTTTTCTAATGGTGCTTCTTCAATCCATTCCCTTAATTAATTGCCAAGATTTTCTCACATCAATGGTTAGGATTGAGTTTCTAGATTTCTCTTATAATATTCATCTTAAATGCTATCTTAAGAATTCTCTACAATTTTTCTCATTCTAAAAGATTTTACTAGAATATTTAGATATTTGAAAAGGAAGACACTTCTATACTTATTTGAAATTCTAGATGGCTCAACTATTTATAATAATAACAATTTTATAAAGATGAACAAATTTGGAGCTGTGCAAATATATTTTTTGTGTACTATCATAGGTCAATCTCTAGGTCTGTGCTCGAGAACAATATGTTGTTGACAATTTTCTTTTCTTTAATGCTCTTTTACACAAGAAAGTCATCGGAAATTTTTTGGATAGTTGATCAAAATTAATGAGATAGCAGCTGATATAAGAAAGATCATATTGCTATTGAGTAGGTATTGTTGCGTCTCAGGTCCTTAGTTATCATACGGATTAGGAAGCCTTTGAATTTCTCATCACCCAGAGGGGATTACCAGTGGGTTCGGTCTCCATTGTTGTTAACCTAGAACTTACACAACACAAACTGACAAATAAAAGGTCAAAGGTCGGCGTAATTTCTTCCACTGAAAATACTCTGATACTCAAGTCAGTAACCTCCCGTAATGAACAAAAAAGGGGCGCATGCTTAGAGGTGCGCGGAGATATATTGAGTGTGTGGTGGGAGTGTATGAATGCGAGAGTATGAGAGTTGATGAGCGTTTGGTGGGAGACTTGGCTCCCGGGAATGCACCGTGATAGGTGGCTTACTTTGGTAGCTCGTGAAAGGCTGTGAAGGATTAGTGTTAGGCGTAAGTCTGAGAGCAGAAACTCAAGAAATGTTTTCCTTAATACCCAGGCTCAGATTAAGGATTTTGGATCTGATCACTTCTCCTATAGAAGGAGAGAAAATTTATAGGCTCTAGGCAGTGGAGCTTTAGGCGCGAGAATCCTTTCTACGGGGAATCACCAACCGTTGACTGCTAATGACGGTTGGTGGTGTCAATTGTCGCCTTGTAGTGGTGAGGAGATCGTCGTGCATCACTTGCCATGCTTGGCCTACTCTTTGTGCGATGATTGGCTTGTCAGTTGTAAAAAGCGGCGCAAGCCGCAGCTGGTAAAGCTGACATTCCTCTCATTGGTTTGTCCCTACTGCCTTGCGTCTATCGCCTACAGTTGCATTAATGAGCTTTAGAAAGTACTGATTGGCTGTGGGCAATGGGCTGCTACGAAGGCTGTTTTGAGTTCTAGGCTGTGCTGATTGTTTGGGTTGTTGCCACCTGGATTAGGCCTTGTGATTCCCGAGCCTCACCCGTATTGGACTCAACACAAGCCCCCATGCCTGGGCCAACTTATGGTTGAGGCCTGGCATGTCCATGAGGGTCTAGCAGGCCACCACGCATCCTTCCTCGAGATTCGTTAGACTTTGTCTTCATTCGATGTCGCACCTTCCCTAGACGATCACGCGGGCTTTTCAGATGTCGCAAAGATTCGTTGTTCTGAGTGGAAGGATTTGCATGCCAGAATCTGCGCCAACATGGTAGACTTTCTTGTTTAGTGATAGTCGGCCATCCGACGGCATGCCTCGATAAGCGCGGACAGGTCGCCGGCTCACCTACAAATAGGGGAGTTCACCAATGGAGAGATCTATGTCTTTGCTGGTTCTCGGAGGAATGATGCGAAGCCCTTGGATTGCCCCACTCCTGGCAGGAATCTGTGAAGGAATCAGATGAACTTGCCGGAGAACCGCTATTTCTGTCGAAGATTGTCTTCACACCCCGATGGCGGGCACTTCCTCGTACTAACGAGCATGGTTTGGCCACTCTTCCATCGTTACACACCTCCCTCGTGGCTGGCATGATCTCCAATGTGTGGGAGGGTCCTTACGGAGCTATGACGAGGCTCTTTGTCCTTGGGTAGCACGTTGCTGGCGGCTTCGACCGCGCCTGGCGCATCATTTGTGCCTTCTAGAGAGGAGGCAAGAGGTGAAGTCCCTGTAGGGGGAGCGTGGCCTAGCCGCATCCCCACTGGGACTGCTACTTATGAGTGCTAATTCTGCCGTTGCAATTAACATTGGATGAACCTCTAGGGTCGGGCCAAGACTGGCGGCTCTGATGCTTGGGCAGATCAGAGTTTTGGTGACGGAGTCAGAGAGATATGATGTAGATCTCATTCTATGATAAGGCTCCAAGCATCCTTAACTGCCATTCCAGGCTTTATGCTCCGTGTTGTATCTCTCTCTTTTTTGCATTTTCGCTGTCACAAGCCCTATATTTTGTAAAGAAAGCTTTGATTAATATAAGTAATAGCTTTTGTCTTTATTCCTCTGTCTTGTCACATGCGTCTTCTTCCCTTTGTTGCCTTGCAAATTACACTTTAGGGGCGATTAGATCCTCTCATAGTCGCACGCGTCAATCCACGTGCTTCGAGCATTCCCAGTCATTTGCGGTTTGTTCCGCTGGTGTTGTCCCTTGAGTCCTCATTCAAATCGTCGACGAGAGGGCACAACGTGAAGAGGTCGCTGGCATCCATCACCCTGGGAGATTGACTGTTGTTGACAGACGTCACATCCACTGAGTTTTCTGACGCATTAATTGTGTGGGAGAACTTAGGGCACCACGCCATAATGACTTGCTTTGAAAAGGCATGATGCTTCAGGGATCCGCCACGTGGAAGGAGCTCATTGGCTCTTTCCCAATACGCTTCTTCTTCGGGACGATGCCGTTTCACTGGGGGGTTTCTGCTTATTTAAATGCCTGAGTTCCCTCCAAGGCTTTCGCGTCCCTTAGCGGCTTCGAGGGCGTGAAATGTGTATTATCTTTGCCCTCTTTTGACATTAATGGAATGATCGTCTTCTTCATCAGAATCCGAATCGTCCCCTGGTGGGTCCACAAGGGACACAAATGCCTCAGGGATTCGCAACGATACTGCACCTGCAGCGGCGATAAAAGGTTGTTACTTAGATGCCTCTGTCGTAGGACCAATGAGATTTTTGAGGGCACCACCGGGCTTCGAGATGGAGGGGGTGTCCACTTCCTCACTTCGTCGCAGGCCTAGGAGGGTGGATCCCACGCTCCACCGAGTCACCAGGGCAGTTAAGGACTTTGAGGTCAAGGTGCAGGCTACGGTCGGAGAGATGAGTGGATCTCGAGACGAGGCTCGTGCTGCACACTTTGAAAGGGTGTGGGCGGAGTCAGAAGCAAGGGCGTCGAGGCTTGCCGGTGCCAACGTGTAGGCTTGGGACCGCATTTTGGCTCTTCAGGGGGAGTTCGAGCGATTTTGGGTAAACTTTGGAGAGGAACGCGCGCAATTTGAGGCCGAGTTGAGGTCAAGGTTCAGGCCGAAAGAGGTGGCTCCTATACTGGAGAGAAGTTTCCATGACGGTATCCGTCTCAGCCGGAGGCTAGTCAGGTTGGAGGAGCCAAACTTCTGCATTGGCATCCTGGACTCTCAAAACTCAGGTGCCCAAACTCATGCGGACCTGACAGAGTACACAGTTTCGAATCCCTCAGGGCCTAGTGAGGGCAGCTAGTTGTAATCCACGGCCATTAGCTGCCTCCTATTGTAAAAAAGATTTTATTTGTGGATCATATAATAGAATCCACATTAAATGTTAGTATGACAATCGGGATCTTAGCCAGGCGATATCAACCTGTAATCTAGCAGGGGCTATGATTGGCTGCTCCTTGGAACTCGCGGCATGTCCGCTTAATGGACGCGTGGCTTGGCCATCAAGGTAAAATGCCGATTAGGTTTCCCGCGAAATGGTGCCCCGTTGCCTATTTAAGCGGTGCTTTTGATGGATTCCATTCTTTGTGCTTTCTTGTATTGAGAATCCTTGATATTTCCTTGAGAGAAAAAGATGGTGAAGAAGAGTTCTCGTTCCTCCTCCCGAATCCCTCGAACAATTCGCCATGGGGCTAGCAATACTGGGTCCATTCTGATGGCGAGTGCCATCGCCGCACTGATGGTGGACGACAAGATTCCCAGGGATATGGCCTCCTGTGCTTCCGGCATAACTGGCAGGGCCAACGCTCCTCCAGAGGATTTTATCTCTGTTTACAAACACTATCTGAAGGTAGGGCTCTGCCACCCCATGCCATGCAACTTGTACGCACTCATCAAGGCATTGGGTGCTCCTATCACCAGGCTTCACCCTAATGCCGTTCGTTACTTGGTCTCTTTGTGCATCTTCGCCCATCTCCATTCTTGCATGTTCTATACGAACGCGGCGAAGGTAATCTTCCGCTTCACGAAATTAGAGGATTGGATCTCAATGTCTCCCCAAATCGGCTTCCACTTTTGGAGAATCAACCCAGACTCAGTGAAGAACTAGAAGAATCATTTCTTCTTCTTGCAAGAACCCTCAGATTCAGAGCTCTCCCGAGAGTGGGGTCCAATCCAGAGGTTCTTCCGCAGGGACGTGGCCGTCGAAGAGGTCAGTGGGGCGGTGAAGCTAGTTGTTGCCATTAACTCGGAGATGAAGATGTTTTTTGTCCAAGACTATTATCAGACTTCCCATGTTTTTACCACTGCTAAGTGAGGTCCTAAGTCTGGTTGGGCCGTCGCTAGCCCCAAGAAGAAGAAGTTTGGGGCCATTGTGCTCCAGGAGCCATCCGGGGAAAACGTCGAGGAGAGCTGCTCACTGCTGGAGACATCTTCGGATGAAAAGGTGGAAGTCCCACTAAAGAGGTTGAGGGAGGCCGGTGGCACTTCTACCCGAAAGTCACAGAGGCTGGCTGCGGGTCCAACCGCATGCGCCGTGAGTCCCATTCCAGGGCAGGCGTTCGATATTGAGCCACTAGAGGAAGTAGCCAAGCACTTGCTAATCCCTGTCATGGTGCTGGCTGAGTATGACGTTCCCATGGTGGAACTTCATTCTGGAGGAGGGTCTCTCATGGGTCCCTTCGTTGACTTGGAGCCATAGGAGGTGACTGTCGAGGGCATGATGATCGTAGAGATCGACGCACCAGGTCCAGAGGAGGCTGAGGGGACTAGCACTCTGGAGCCTGTGCTAGGTCCGGTAGGGACTCTAGAGCCTTCTGGATTGCCTGCTAGGCCGCTTTTGGAGGCGTGCGTCCAGGAGAGTGTTGCCGTTAACGAGGAAGTCGAAGCCGGATTGGATGCCAGTCTGTTTGGTGCCACCTTGATCCGAGAGACTGTTGCGGTGGGGATGGTTCAGGAGTCAGAACCCCCAAGAATTCCCCCATCACCAGTGGCTCTAGATGTTCCCAACTCAGCAGAGGTTGCGGCCGAGCACTAGAGCCCTTGAGCTTGTTAGTGTCAGGAGGCGGAGCTTGTCGCCCGGATGCATCCCTCCCTCAGGTATGATCGCTCTGAATCGAGCATTCCTCCATTGACTGGAACTTTAAGGGTTTCTGATCTCTCGTTTTTCTTTGCAAGTCCCTGGGGAAGACAACTTTCTCAATGCGGTGATTGCTTAATTGCACAGATACATTCACCATGTTTGGGAGGAGTCCGAGCAGTTGAGGGAGGAGAACAGGCGGCCGATGCAGGAAGGCGCGCGTCTAAGGTGGGAGGTTGAGCAGCTGAGGGGATTGACCACCACTTTGAAGGATGACATCTCCCGCCTTTCCACAGACCTGAGGCGGCAACTCACTTCGGAGGATGTGGCCTCCGCACTTGATATCAGGTTTTGGGATGGCATCTGCCTGTGTCGCAAGATTGCCTCCCTCGTGCTTCCGGGTGTCTCTGAGGGCGTCTTTCACCTAGGGAACACCGGGGTCTCTGACAGCTCTTGCCTGAGAAACTTTTTTTAGGAGGAGGGCCCGTCAGATTCATTGGGACAGTATTGCTTTTGTATAGCTTTTTTCCTTTTTTGTTGATTGACAACGCCTTGTATATGCATAATGAATGGAAGGCAGCTATCTTTCTCGCATTTGATGCTTATGAGTGTACGATAAAAATTTTGAAATCGTAACTCTTGGTTTAACTGCTAAACTTGTAAAGCTATTGTCACTAAGGCTCCGATCCGGTGCCTTCTTGAGTTGTACTCGTCATTTATCAGAGGATGTCGTCGCATCTCGCGCGTTTAATGGGAAGCTTGGTCCAACGAAATGGATATCGTCGCAAGCCCAGTGGAGCCACACTATGGGCCAATTAGGTTTTTAGGCCACAGCAACTAGACTTCGGATTTAGGCTTTTTTTCACACGATACCTATATTAGGCATTCGGCTCCACTCAAGGCATCATTGTTCTTGTGTACACAGTCCTAGTCTGTAACCATTGTAGACTGAGGGTGCTCTCTACTCCAAGAGAAGGTCGTCGCACGCCTGCAATTCTTGTCCCCTAAGGTTTTGGTGGCCACGTGTTGGGGACTTCAAAAGCCTTTAGGCCTAATGTTTCGACCGCTGGGGTCACCTGGTACAGAACCAAGATTTGAAGGGCCGCTTAGGTCCTTTTGACACAGAGTCGAGATTCGAGATGGCCGCTTTCGGGCTGCTTGGCATGGAACTAAGGCTTTGTTTTACGGACGGATGAAAATTTTTTTGACTTAGGGGCAGTTTAGATCGTTTAATTTTATGAAATATTATGCATGCAAACACTCACATGAATGAACACATAAAATTATAAAGATAATCAATTTTATTAAATGATGACACACTACATGTACAAGCAATCATCATGGTGTGCGTATATACCTTACCTGGGCTTAGCGTTGTCCTACTGATAATATTTCCTAAGGTTGGCGGCGTTCCAGGTCCGCGGGACCAACTTGTCATCCTGAGTGCATAACTTATACGCTCCATTCGTGATGATTATTGAGATGAGGACTAGGCCCTCCTAGCCTGGGGAGAGTTTGATCCTGCTTGCGGCCTTTCCCACAGCCTCTACACTCCGTAGGACCAGGTCTCCAACCTCGAGCGGGCGTGCTTTCACCGGCTTGTTGTTGTACCATGCGATACGTTGTTGGTAGACTGTAGTCCTCAGGCGGGCCGTGTCATGAACTTCTGGGAGCAAGTCTAGGCTTTCCCTGAGTCTTTGGGAGTTGGTGGCCGAATCAAAGTATTAGACCCGTAGGTAGGAAAGTCCCACTTCGACGAGAACGACCGCTTCAACTCCGTAGCAAAGGTTGAAGGGCATCTCCCTCGTCGGTTCTCGCGGGATTGTTCGATATGACTAGAGTACGGAAGGTAACTCGTCGACCCAGGAGCCCCCTATGTCTTCCAATTTAGTTTTCAATTCGTGCAATAGTGTGCGGTTGGTGACTTCGACCTACCCGTTTGCCTGAGGGTACACCACAAACGTATAAACCAACCTGTTGTGTAGGCTTACACAGTACTTGGTGAATCGTTTGCTGGTGAACTGGGTTTCATTGTCAGTTATTACGATCTCTGAAATCCCAAAATGGCAAACGATACTCTGGTGAAGAAACTATGTGGCATTCTACTCGATGATTCGCGCAAGATGAACTACTTCTACCCACTTGGTGAAGTAGTCAATACCGACGATAAGTAACTTCTTTTGGCCGGAGGCTAAGAGTACAAGTCCAAGGATGTCGAGCTCCCATTGTGAGAGCGGCTGTGGGGATTGAATGCTGTGTAGCTTTGTGTGAGGCAGATGAGCCATGGTCCCATGAACCTAATAACTTTCACACTTGTTCACGAATTCTAGGGCGTCCCGCTTCATCGTGGGGTAGAAAAGATCTTGCCACATGACCTTAAATACGAGATTTTTTCCTGCGATGTGCTAGCCGCATACACTGAGGTGGACTTCACTCAATGCATACTCGGCTTCCCCATGAGTTAGGCATTTTAGGTAGAGACTGGAATACCCCCGCCTGTACAACCTACCATTGAGATCACATACTGCCCACTGTCTTCTTGATCCGCTTGGTCTCGTCGGCACTCGTAGGTAATGTTCCGTACGTCAGATAACTGAGGTAAGCAGTCATCCAATTGTCGCCCTCGTTAACTTGCAATACTTCCTGATCTGGACCGTCCACACTTGGTGCGGCCAGAATTTCTCGCAAGTGCTTGGCGTATTACTCCAGAGATCCTTCAGTTGCATCCCTTGTCAACTGATCTGCTTTTTAGTTTTTGGTTCTAGGGATGTGTTCGATCTCAAAAAGTTTAAATGCCTGGATCTGGGCTTTTGCTTTCGCCAGGTACTTGGTGAGCTGAGGGTTTGATGCCTCGAAGGTTCCTTAGATCTAATTGACCACTAGCTCCGAATCGCTGCGCACTATCAGCGACAAGTCGCTTCGTACTCTGCCACGTTATTGGCGGCGGGAAAGGTCAGCAGGACAGAGTACTTGATTTTTGTCCCGTCTAGAGTTCTAAGCACAACTCCAACTCCGTTGCTTGTCTGGGTGGATGGCCTGTCAACATTCATAATCCATGATGGAACGTCCGGTGCATCCAAGCTCTTCAGGCTGTGTAGGACATCCAGAGTTAGGGTAACCACATTGACGATAAAGTCTGCCAGGGCCTGGCCCTTAAGGGCCGGTCATGGCCAGAACTCCACGTTGAACTCTCCTAACTCTATAGCTCACTTGACCAGCCGTATGGAGGTCTTCGATTTTTAGAGGATTGACTTCAGGGGTTGATCCATCAGAACGACAATCCGGTGAGCTTGTAAGTATAACCTGAATTTTCGCGCTAAATAGATGAGGGTTAGTGCAATCCTCTCCGCATGCGGGTATCGAGTTTTTGCGTCCATCAATACCCTATTCACGTAATATACCAGTCACTGTGTGCCCTCATGCTCTCTGACAAGCACTAAGTTGAGCGCTGTGCCTGACGTGGTAAGGTAGAGGAACAGGTCTTCTACTGTGGATGGTGAGCTCGGGAGAGGTGGACTAATGAGGTAGGCCTTTAGCTCTTGGAATGCTTCATCGCACTCATCCGTTCACCGGAATCCGAACACTTTCGTTCCTCTGAGTGTCTTGAAGAAAGGAAGGTATTTCTCCGCAGACTTAGGTAGGAACCGCAATAGGGCTGCCAACTGCTCTGTGAGCTTCTGAACTTCCTTCACGATCCGCAGGGGACTCATGTCAATGATGGCTCTGATCTTCTCCGAGTTTGCTTCTATACTGCGTTGGGACACTATAAAGCCCAAGAACTTTTCAAAGATTACCCCAAACGCACATTTGGCTGGGTTGAGCTTCATCCTATGAGCTCGGAGTACCTGAAAGGTCTCCTCTAGATCATGAACGTGGTCATCGGCTACTCTACTCTTGGCGAGCATGTTATCATCGTACACCTCCATGTTCATTCTGATCTGGACCTCAAATATCTTGTTCACAAGAAGCTGGTAGGTTGTCCCGGCATTCTTGAGGCATAACCTTGTAGCAATATGTCTCTTGGTTAGTCATAAAGGAAGTGTGCTCCTTATCATTCGGATCCATCCTAATCTTGTTATAATCTAAGTAGGCATCCATAAAAGTCAGGAGCTCGTGCCCAGACGTAGAATATACCAATTGATCGATCCGAGAAAGTGGGAAGCTGTCTTTAGGGCAGGCTTTATTTACGTCGGTGAAATCCACATACATTCGCCACTTGTCGTTACATTTCTTCACGAGCATGACGTTGGATAGTCAATTCAGAAATTGAACCTGTCTTATGAATCCGGCGTCCAGCAGTCTCTTCACTTCCTCTCTTATAGTTACTAGTTTCTTGACGGAGTGATTCCTATACTTTTGTTTGACAGGCTTGTGACCGAAATCGAGATTTAACTTGTGGATCATTACTCCGGTCGGTATCCCAGCCATGTCGTGTCGACAGGGACCCATGCAAACATATTGGAGTTCTTTCGGAGAAAGATAATTAGCCGATCGCGGCTGGCCGCAATGAGAGAGCTGCCGATGTGTATGCACTTCTCCAGTTCGGCAAGATCCAAAGGGACCACTTCGGTTGCTTCACTTGGCTTGGCTTGTTGCAGCGTGGCTTCATCATGGAGATCCAAGTCTCCATCCATACAGTTTGGCATCACTAGGGTGACTTGGGACAAATAGCACATTCGCTCCATCACCTGATCTCCGAGTACCTCTCCTACGCTGTATGGGGTCAAAAACTTCACCTTCAGATAAGAGATCGAAGTAACAGCTCTGAAGGACATGAGGAATGGTCTCCCTAGGATGGCATTATAGACGGATGGTAGATCAATGACAAGGAACATTAGTTCTCGCATCACAATACACAGGTAAGTTTCCATTATGATCTCTAGCTAGATTTCTCCCTACACAGTTACAAGTTCGTTATCTAGGCCATATAGAGGGCCATCAGCCGCTTTCATCTAGTTTCATATTAATCCAAGCTTAAAAAAGTAATAAGATACAGCAAATTTCGAGCACATTCGCTCCATCACCTGATCTCCGAGCGCCTCTCCTACGTTGTATGGGGTCAAAAACTTTACTTTCAGATGAGGGATTGAAATAACAGCCCTGAAAGACGTGAGGAATGGTCTCCCCAGGATAGTATTGTAGACGGACGATAGATCGACGACAATGAACGTTTGTTCTCGCATCGCGGTTTGCGGGTAAGTTTCCATGGTGATCTCTAGCTGGATTTCTCCCTGCACAGTTACAGGTTTGTTATCTAGGCCGTTTAGAGGGCCATCAGCCGCTTTCATCTAGTTTCGTATTAATCCGAGCTTAAAAATGTATTAAGATACATCAAAATTTGAGAGCTTCCATTATCAATAAAGACTTGTTTCAGTTGGTAATCGACCATACCGTCTGAGATAAGGGTGGACACAACAAAGGGATCAGAATGGGGAAAGGTTACATATGTCATATCATCGCTACTAAAGCTAATGACATCACTCTTATCCCCTACTCTCGCTCCCTTACTACTGGAAATCTGCTCAGACTGCGCCTGTTTGCTACTCTTGGCTGACCCAATTGAGATCATATTGATCACATCAGCAGCCATACGGTTCTTCGGAGGCTTGCTTGCCTTGCCTTTTGAGGCAGCGGGGGCCTGTCCCGAACCCTTCATGAATTGTTTGAAGTGTCTAAGGCGGATCAAGTCTTCTATCTCCTACTATAAGGTTCGGTAGTTCTTCGTGAAATATCTCATGCAACGGTGGTACTAGCAGTATTCCGTCTGGTCCCCACCGCTCAAGCCCTTCGGCGCTTTTGGCCACTTGAAGAACTTTTTATCCCGAATTTACATCAAGATATTCATGCGATATTCATGGGGGTTAGGGACGTTGGCCCATACTCCTTCCTGGATCCCGGTGGGGGCTGCAGCTGCTGCTTGCGGTGCTCCGAGAAGCGGTTGCTGTCGCTGTTCCTTTTCTTCCCAATGGCTCGGTTAGGTCCTTCCGGGGGACGGTCCGCATGCTTAGGACGTTTTACCTCATTGGCCTCTTCCATCGAGATATAAGCTCGAGTAATGGTCTCAACTTTCCAGAATGACTAAGGGTGTTAGTGTGACAGGTGCTTGAAGAAGTCCCCTATTGCCAACGTAGCAACAAAGGCGTTGAGTTTCAACTCATCGGAGAGTTGGGGAATCCAGCATGACTCGGTGATGAAGCGGTTGAGGAATCACTTCAGGTTTTCGTCTGTCCTCTAACGGAGGTGCACCAGATGCCACGATTGCTTCTCTTCCTCCAGTTGCAGATAAACTGACTTAAAAAGTAATCTGCGAGCTTGTTGAAGGAACGGATGGAGTTCAGCAGGAGGCCGTGGAACCAACGCAGTGCGCCCCCCTGAGGGTGATGAGAAAACACTAGCACATCACGGCCTCATTAGCTCCCTGGAGGGACAGGTGAGTGCGAAAGTAGTTGAGGTAGTTCATTTATAGTAGATGATTAACCTCTATTTTCCAAATACAGACAGCGAAACCCCAGTGCCCGCTTGGTTGTTCAATGCCTTTCCAAGCAGGTGGGGATCTGACCGGCCGCCCGTAGAAGAGAAGGAAGTAGACGAAGTCACCGACTTCTCGAACGACTTACCCGTCTCTCTTTCTCTCGTATTTCTCTCTCCACTTTTCCTCTCTTCTTCCTCACTGTATACACAAATTTCGATTGAACACATAATCCAAATTTTCTGGTAATCGAAAACGTGTAGATGTAAATTGCTATTCTCTTAAACAGTACACTTCTGGCTATTATCGTCGTCCGGAAGAGGAAATCTTTGCCAGAAAAAGCAAAACAAAAAGGAAGCTTCAATTGCAACCGATTCTTGCCTCCTCTCTCTCTTTACCTATCAGGAAAAAGTTCTCTTCCTCTGATCTAGGTGATTCCGATGGCGACAATCGGTCACAGCAATATAAATGCAAAACTCGTGAGTTTCCGTGTTGATCTTGGTTTTCACTTGTCGTAATTCGAGCTTTATGATTTTCCGACAGTCATGTTCTGTTCTTTTGACTTCGAATTATTTATTTTTGGTAATTTGAGTTGTTTTCAATTAGGTTTTGCTTGGCGACATGGGTGCTGGTAAATCCAGCCTCGTCTTGCGTTTCGTGAAAGGCCAATTTCTGGAATTTCAGGTCCTCTCGTTTTTTTTCTCGTAGCTGTCAGCTCGGATTTTTAGTCGTTAGGGTTTCTTAACTATTTGAATTTGATTACGGTTGTTGGGGATATGGGTGGTGAAGACGATGTGCAATAATGCTGATCGTGGTAGATATGATATAGGAATCGACGATCGGAGCAGCATTCTTCTCCCAAACTTTGGCGGTGAATGATGCAACGGTAAAGTTTGAAATTTGGGATACTGCTGGACAGGAGAGGTACCATAGCTTGGCTCCTATGTACTATAGAGGTGCTGCCGCTGCCATTATCGTCTATGACATGACCAACGCTGTTCGTATTCTTCTCCAACTTTCAATACTCTTGACTCTCTTCCGCCGATATTAAGTAGATTTCTTTGCAATATGTCTTGAATTGTGAAATTTGTGCGGAGAGGTTAGGGTGTCACGTAGAGGTGGAGATGCTATATAAACCTTGTTTAGAACTTAAAGTTTGGTCCTTGTGCTTTTTATGCATTTCTTTGCATTAATCTTGTGTTTGATTTAATGAAAAACTACAGAGCTGAAACTGTCTAAAATTATGTATATGAGAACTCTAGAAACATATTTAATGTATTTTGTTTGGTTTCTATGATGTAAAAATGGGTAATCTAATTTTTTTCTATGGAAGCTGCAAAGTTTATTAGAGCTTTTCACAACTTTTTACAGTTATTTCACTTATTTTGGATGGACAATTGTGGAATTCTACTTGGACAAAATGTAACTAGAGATCTCTTAATTTTTTATAGTTTTAATTTCCATAATTTTCTTCCCTGGCAACCAAATAAATTATATTTTGAAATTATTTAGTTCTATATAGATTTAATTAGTTTTCAACATCAAAATGATGATGTCAAACACACTGTTAGAGTTGGAATTGTGGAATTACTGGTTATGAAGTCTGGCTTCATAACAAAGAAGGCCTCTTTTTCTATCAATAATGTTATATCGTGGATGATCTTCTATATTTGGACTTGAAGAGGGAATGAACCACAACAAAGCTAAAATGCAGTGAAGAATCCATGTAGCCATCCCATTCAGTGGGAGAAGTCTTAGGTTGGGCTTGCTTGGTTTTTGTGATGACAGCCTAGTCCAAACATTTTAAATGTGGTTTGGTGTTGCTTTGGCTGTTTCTAATAGAGACTTCACCAAATCTCATCCAAGAATGTATTTAGATTGTACTAGTGTGAAGCAGCTTAATTTGCATTTTTTTCCCGAAGTGCACATGTTGGCTAAGTAGCTTTGTTTTTCAAACAACTGAATATCAACTTTTTATCTATTTTGTTGTCTAATTCTTCAGTGTTTGTTCCTGAATTTTGGTAGTGGCCTAGGATTGTACATGCTCAATCCTTTGCTGATTGTTAATTTAGTCTTCCTATCAAGTTGCTGATTTGTGAAGCACTTTCAGGGGTCTTTTGCACGTGCTAAGAAATGGGTACAGGAACTTCAGAAGCAAGGTAATACAGATCAATTTCTTAGTTGTTTTGGAGGATCTGTATAGTATAAATTCTAAAAGATTTTTACTTTTTGAGTTTTTCATCCTTATTTTCATTTCTATTGTCTTTGTTTTTTGACTTGCTATGATTCTGTTTCTTGGCCCAGGCAATCCAAACATGGTAATGGCACTTGCAGGGAATAAAGTCGATTTAGAAGAAAAAAGGAGTGTGTCAGCTGAAGTAAGCATGGCTTTCTGTGTAACCCTTGATTGCACTCAGTGTGATATATCATTGTTCCCTGACTGTGTTTGCGCAATATCCTTTAGTCCTTATGTAAGCATGCCTTACTTTAATTTTTGATGTGAATATTCCTCCCATTGATTGCCCTTTTGGGATGTGGTAGTAATAATATGCATAATCGTATGTCTTTTAAATACTTATTAGTTAATGTAGACCCCGTTTACATAAAAAATTAAAGGTAAAGGATTTTCCTTCCATTTTGTGTTTTAGGATATTGAGATTTGGATGCTAGAGTAGACCTTTATATAAGTTATCTCGATACATGGATGTTTTAAGCAAAGAAGGATGATGCAAAAACAAGAATATGATAAAACTTCCACTTAAGCCCGAATTTGAAAATTAAGAAGAATGATAACATCCTCTCACAAACTTCCACTTACATATGCCAAGAAAATTGCTCCATTAAATGGGTAGTTTTGTTATTTATAGGATGGAAAGACGACTGATTTTTTAGTTACTTAAATACCTTTTTTTCCATCAATGGTCGGACTTATTAAGGAAATAATTTATCTAGTAAAATATAACTAAGTATAGAATTGTAACAATTAATTATTTTAATAAATTTAACTATGTGTCAATCATATGGGGCAATTGTAACAAAGAAAAGTGTACGATATAATCTATAATTGTAACTGTTGACTCTTGAGAGTTCAGTCATAATATTATTATGGTTTTAGGGGTCATTTGAAGCGTCTATTGCTTTTGTCTCAAAGGGACTGGATTTGAAAAGTGTAGCATCTACTGTACTTGAGTGGCAACTCCTTTGGTGTTCCTTGAATAGATTTTCACTTTCCTATGTAAAAGACTGAGGACATTGTTGAATCTGCAGCTATGAATGTCAAGGGGAATGTATCTGATTTTGTACAATAAATAACTATGAACTACACTAATAAAGTGGACTTTTAGTCTAAGGGTGGAACTGTTCGTATTATTACAAGTTCTGGGTATCATCTGTATTGCTTCCCTATGCCATTTAAAATACCAAAGTTGGATTAGATAGTGAATAACAAAAGTAGAGTAGTGATCCTCTTATTGGAAAATAGGGGAGAGGTATTAGACAATAATACATATGTGTGCAGATAATTTCAAATACTCCAGAAAAGTGTGGAACAAAAAAGGGCTCAGATATACAAGTTTATAAAAAAAAACATACACAGATATTTACGTGTATGTTATGTTCTCCTTTTGAATATATATATATATATATACAAATTTCAAATATTGGTTGTTTACGCTGTTGGATTAATCTATGAAGGATTCACTAGACAGTGCAAAATCCTATGTGTTAAGCACCGATAAAATGCCCGCTGTCTGATTGAGAAAGAACCAATCACCATTAACGTTTTTCTATTAATTTTCCATTATGCAAGACATTTATTTTTCTAGTCCTTTAGAAGCATGCTTGATTTTTTGCATTCATTTGTTTGAGTGATATGTTTTTTGAAATGATAATGAGATTATGATGAAAAATTCAGTTTGTAGAAAAATGATGTTCTGCTGTTACTTACACTGAAGTTTGAGATTTTCCTTTTTTATTTTTCCGTTATACTTTTTGGCATTTCCCATGTTCAACCAAAAGGGGGAAGTAGAAGGAAATAAGCAAAATTACAGTTGAGTGTATCACAGAAAATGTGGTAATCAAAGAGGGCCTCACTCTTTATAGTTGCGGAGGTAAGCAAATCAGTGTAATGGATGTCAGCATTTTCCAATCAATTGAAAGTGCTCGTTCATGAAAATGGCATTTATCTCAACATGGTTCTTCTCCTTTATTACCATCCCTGGTTCATTGTTAGGAGGTCTTGTTTACCAATATCATTCAATATGTGCTGCATGGAGCTTTATATACTTTGTACTTCAAAGCAAGGTTACACAGAATTTGGATTCTTCCTGTGCATGGAAAATGGAAAGCAATTGATGGGGATAGTCTTTTCAGTACATCAGGTCAAAATTTCAGAATAATATGAGTAATATGTCATTAATAGCCAACTAAGTGTCATGGTATCTTGCAAGGAGGCCACTAAACTGAGGTGATTTTTAAAAGATAGGCAAAGCTTACACTCCTCTGGCTGTGTGTGTGAGCTTTCTTACTAATAAGGGTAAATTACAAAGAGAGCACTTTACTATATTTGCTATTGCTTATCTGCCTACAAGCCGAAACATGCATTGAACATTTGTACAAGTGGCATTGAAGTTACCATCTCTTTTCAAATATGGGTCTAGAATAACTTGATATGTGATTGTAGTATGAATATATTGATATTGGTTGTGGCCGTATCGATATTGGTCACGTAGGGTAATACTTACTGTTATTGGACATATCTAATGCAAAATTTTTCACAAATCGTAACCTGATAAGTAAATACTGGCTAATATTAGATATATTACTAATACGGAGACATATTATGATTTTGTCGCGATATTCGGGGACGAATAGCGACTTATATTTCTCTATATTTCATTACATATCTGTCTGTATTTCATTCTGATCCGTGGTAATGAAGGAGTTATTTATGCTCTATCCTTTTGGCAATGTTAACTTATTCGTATTTTTGTGGGGTTTTTCTTTTTTTACATGTATTAAATGTTATTCCAGATCGATAAGTTCCACTTCGCCATTTGGAATTAATGGCCCATTCAAAATCCTTTGGGCAATTTATGGATTGTGGTAACTCTGCTTCTAGCCTTCAACACTTAAGGATGCATACATTAGAGGACAATGAAGAAGAACAAGTATTTAAGAGATTCTTGGGTCATATCCACGGTTCAGAAGCCACATGCTTCTTTGGATCAGTATAGTTTACTTCTACATGTCCACTCTAGCTTTCCTGGCTTGAGAGAAGTAATGTACTTGCCTGGAGAAAGAGTAACTAAATTGGCTTGCTTTTCAGTTTTTTTCACTTTTCAGGATGTAATTGTAATTTGGTATTTACATTATTAAGGTACAACTTAATTAAGAGTTCTAAGTTATTTGTGTGTGTGTGTGTGTCCTTGCATGCCTGGTAAACCTTCCAAACCAAAGGTAATTGAAATTTGGTGCTTGTGGTTATTTTAATTTGTATCTGTGTTATTTAGATATGAATTTAACTGTATACTCTACACCATTTAGGAGTGGGGATGCCTGGGTGTGTGACATGCTAAAGAAGTGTATTTTGATCCTGTTTCTGCCCTATGGATTATTGATTGTCAAGTTTCTTTTTTAGCTTTTTCTTTGATGCGAGGTTGATGTTTTTTTGTATCTTTTCTGTGATGAAATTCTTCGTGCCTGCTCTTTGTTCATTTGTGTCCTTGTCTCAATATCAAGTTCAATTATTAATACATATTATAATTAGTTTTTGCTGGCATTTTTCTAACACTGATATCATTTTGTTTGTTTCTGTGAAAAATTGTGTTGTGAGCCTGCCAATTTTATTTTCCAAAATTTTAGAATGTTTATTGTGGTTAAAATTAATCATATTGCAGGAGGCACGTTCATATGCTGAGGAAAATGGCCTTTTCTTTATGGAAACCTCTGCCAAAACTGCCACCAATGTCAATGATATTTTCTACGAAATAGGTTAGTTTCAATCTTTGGACTTGTTAATGCAGATCTAGCATGTTGTTTGGGATTGCAAACACAGATGCGTGTCTGCTTTGTATTATTAGAACCACTTAATAGCAAGGTGTTTGGCATTATCATCTCCAACTTTTGAGTATTCACTGGGCTGAGACTGAGATGCGCCCTTCTTTTTCTTATTTGACTATTAAGACTTTCCTAAAATTTGAGTAATGTGCTGGTGCTGTGCACATGCTTTTGGATTTATAACAAAAATGTAGAAATGAAAGGAGTTCTGTGGAAAGGGCATGCTGCATGTGCCCGTTTCCTGAGGGTTTGGGTATGATACTACTACAGTTTCACTAAATGAACTGATTCATGAGCTTGCTGTATAGTCTGGCTTCTTCTGTTACCTCTAAATATCTTCTGTAATTATTGGGGTCTGCCTCTAAATGATATGAAGCTGAAGGACAACATTTTGCATTTCTTCCTGTCTGCTTGCCATACTTTGTGATTCACATTGGATACAAATACAATATCACAGAAAGTACCCTACTATTTATCTGAAGGATGTGAATGTGCCTGGTGTATGCTTTTGTTGTTGCCTCCTGTATCACTATCAAGCTCTCAGTTTTCTTCAGCATGCATGTGCAAAATAGTTTTATTGTACTTGTCTAATTGTGTACATTTTCCAAGAGATGCATTTTGTCAAATAGTTGAGGTAAGATGTATGAAAAATTCATCGTTGGCTTGTTATGTCTCATTGTCAAATACCTTCATTGATTTTTGTTTTGGGAGATAGTTTGTGCTGGTAAACATTTGATCACAACTTTAAGTTTAAACTTCTTGTCTGCTTGGCTCAGAGTCTTGTTGGACTTCATGAACTGAATCATGTACGCATTATGATGTTTTATAAATGAGAAAAATGCTTTTGAGCATATTGATTCTGTTCTTCTGTTTGTTTCTTTTTGTTTATCTTTACATTATCAGGAGTATATTTTTAATGCCGCAGCTTCTTTCTCATCCTCCACCTATAACTACCAAAAAGGAAAGTGGAAATTTTACGTGCCCTCTGGTTTGTCACTTGTGACTTTTTCTTGTGTTTAAACAGCCAAGAGATTGCCCAGGGCTCAACCTCCGCAGAATCCTGCAGGCATGGTTCTAGTTGACAGGCCAACAGAAGCAGCCAGAGCTTCAACATGTTGTTCCTAAGTATGAAGTCACTTAATTTGCTTCCATATTTGTGCAATATCTGTGAAGATTCTCACTTTAATTGATGAAATATATTTTAATTTTCTTTTATAGCTGAGATTTAAATTCAATAGTTAGAAGGCATTCATCATGCAATTGGATGTGACCATTTTCGGGTTCAGATTCAGATTCTTGGTGTTTTATTAATGGGTATCTTCTTTTAAGTAAATAAGCTTCTCATTTTGGGTAGTCTTTGGTGTAGTTTCAGTGGTTGTGTTGCTGAAGAGATGCCGTTGGATCTAAGTCCTTGATGTGCTTGTTTGATCCTCTTGATATTTTAGCGTGCTGTCTAACTTGCTTACTGATGTATTTGACATGGCCGCATCTTGGTGGTGTTCTGTTTCCTCAATATCGCCTTTTATGATGAATAAATTTTTCTTTCAATATATTGAAACCATCTTTATCCACGTGTACATTTGTGCCATGGAAGGGTGTTCAGTGGGGGTGTTGGGGATCATGGCCACCTTTGATCGGCTTGTACAATTTTATTTGAATTGTGATCTCACTATTTGCAAATATCTTTCCAATGATCATCACTTACTGTATGAAAACACGGAGTAGCTGAAGTGATGCTCTCTCTTTGTAAACATTCTATTGCAGGGATAGATACTCGGAAATTATTCTTCCAGTGAGCATACATTCTGGTGTTGTATTATCAAATTGGTGATGTCTCAGCATTTTACATGTGAAGGCTACATGTCACTTGGTTATTCCAATTGTTGGACCAGTCAAGGCTCATGAACATAACATTTTTCTGTCATTTTAAATGCCTTCTTCGAAATGGTTTTGTCATTGTTGCCATTGTCTACTTTAAGTGGTTGGTGAATGTAAGTGGAAATAGTTTCCAACTTTTTCTGTGTACATATCGGTCTATAAATCAGTCATAGCATTGCTTGGAGGTTGGCCATTCATTTCACTACTAAACATATCCTATTGAAACCCAAGCCACTAAGAGTAATTGTATGCTTATGGTAGATGTAGTCATGACATATCTTTCACTGAGAAACTGTATGTCTATTGATCCTGGGCTGATCATACTTTGTATACAGCTTTGCTTGTGGTCACCCCTCACTGTACCTTTCCAGTCCATAGAATTAGATTTGTCGTTAGTTGGGGCTTAGGCTACACATGAGTAGCCGCCTTCATCTACCCTGAATTCCCTTCTCCGCTTTTTTATGAAAATTCGATCTTACAATAACAAGAAAGCCTTATTGACATACTAAGTAGAATCGGCTATATAAATCTGATTTGGTCACTCCACTAGTATAATATTCTCCAAAAGTATACATGTTTTATTATTTTGTATCACATTATATCAAGTTTTTTTAGGTCTAAATGTTCCTTTTTTTCTCTAAACTTGAATAGCTCACCTTTCCTCCTGGTGCTTCACTTGGCCTACTTTTTTAGTGTCTAAATCACCTTTAGCATCCTTCCATGATCTTTACTTCTATAATTACAATATTTAAACGCTTATGAATGCCATCATTTTTTATCATATTTTTTTGTACCACTTTATTTGTCTATCTTAACATTTTCATCTCTTCAATGTTTAGTTTTTTTATATATTTGATTGTCCAATATTCTAGTATATAAAATATAGTGGGTTTAATAGTTATTTTATAAAATCTTCCCTTTAGTTTTAGATGTGCATTTTAGATCACAATACACATTCAATATGTTTCTCCATTTAATAAAATCTTCATTTTCTTAGATTATATGTACAAGGTAATGAAAATTTATTGTTTTTGGAACGTTTTGATCATTAATTTTAAATTTGTTCATAATTCCATCTAGAATGACTGAAAATAACTTACTCAGTTTTTCTTCTATCATCTGCAGCATATTCTTTGGGAATATGTTAGAATCTCAAGTTGAAACCTGTGAATTCCTGCCTCTGGGAATATGTTGTTATGACAACCCACAATTTTATATGATAAGTTAAAAAAAAAATAAAAAGCACTTTAGACATCTAACATGACATATTGCAAGGTTTTAAGTTTTCAATGATGATATTTCACACGGATGTTCTTAGCTTATTGATGAATGTACTACAAAATTCATGATTTTGCATTACCGGCCACATAATAAGGATTACTATTATGATGATGGTGTTGATTTTGGGCAGGTGCGGAAGTCAAAAATGGCGGTAATGGAGCCGAAGTGATCAAGGGCGGTCACAAGAATGGATAAATAATTGAAGGTTTGTTCCATTTATGTGTTTCAACTGGTAAATTGTGTTAACCTTGGGATACTGAATCACTGTGACTGTTTTATGAAGAAAGATGTCGCGATACTGGTGCACGGTATATGTTCGAATTATTAAAACTGAGTGTATATTTTGCAGTTCCTTTCGGTCCTGAGAAAAGGCTGTACCCGCTCACGCGAACCTGCAAATCACACGAGCACTGCACGCCCGCCAAACTCGACCCAATAACGAGAAAATGCGTCATCTAGTTAATTTATAGTCCGTGTTTTGATTTGGCACCCCATTCTTCTCTATGTTTTTCTGATTCAATATTAGTTGTGCGGCTATTAAGCTAGTTGATGAGGATATCTGGGTGGCTTTGATTTATGAATTTATTTATATTATATTTACTTTCATAATTTCTCATATTCTGGAGATATATGAAATCCTATAATTTTAGTAAATATCTACAGGATGTCATATTTTTATCCGNTAATTAATGTGACATAAAATTATAAAAAAAGTTAGGTAGAAATTATCTAAAAATAAACGAATTAAATTGGTATTTCGGGACCTCGAATGGGGGCCATGACTCACATGAAAAAAGCGTGGCAGAAAACAGAATCCGAATATACTTTGCTCTCATCTGGCAAAAGCAAAATAAATAGATAAATAAAAGAAAAGGCAAAAAAAACAGCTGACCCCTGAAAAGATATCTCGTCGAAACACTGTTGCCAATTTCTTCCTTCTAATCCATCTCTCTCACCTCTGTCCATGGAGCTGTTACTTGAATTCGTTCTAACTATTTCTCTCTCTTTCATGTTCTCCTTCGTCTTCACCAAGCTTATCTTTATGAGCTCAGCAGCAGACGATTTTGAAAACCACGAATCTGCGTTTAAATCGTGCAGGGATTTGATCCTAGACAGAGCAGCGATCAATGAGCAGTATTTTGGCGCCAGATCGAGTAGTAGTGACGGAAAAAGGAGCGAGGGAAAAGTTCAGTGTATAAGGCAAATAACCGAAGTAGACGGATTCCAGGGGCTGTCATTTCAGGAGCAGGCCGATTCTGAAGAATCCGCAAATGAAGGTAACGGATCAGTGCAATTTTACTACAATATTAGCAAGATAGCTGTAAACGAAGATAACTATAGGCAAATCATGGTTGGTGAATTGAGCGAGAGTGCCGATGTGTTCGATTCCGCAGAGCATAGCGAAGGAATCACAGGCGATGGCGATTGTGAAGATGAGCTGTTTGAAGAAAGTCGTGACAGTAGCGGAGCGTGTGAAATCGAGATCGAATCTGTGGAGGACGAACCGCGAGGAAGGAAGAGCGAAGAAGAGGATGATCTATTGGATCCCGAAGACGATCAGGGAATTGTGATGGATGATTGGGAGGCGATAGAGAGACGAGATTTTGAGGACGGTGACGATCTCGTGGAAATCTGGAATGCCAAACAATGAGTATGAATGATGCTTGCTCGGATAGAATTTGCAAAACCTGTAACCTGTAACTAAAATAAAAATTCAACGGATAGCCATTAGCGACTATCATGGTTCATGGTGTATAGATATCTTTTTTGTTGATATTGTGTTAAGATGTGATTAGTGGATTGAAAGTGGACGCCATTAGCAAATTTCTCTGTGCCAGTTCTTAAATCTGCTTCATAATTTTTTTTTCGGGGGGCGGAGGAACACCAAAGAATTCTAGATTGTCTTCAGATTTCATGAGATTGTCTGCATTTAATTGTAGCTTGACTGAATGGCGACAATTTCTTCGTTCGCTTCCTCTTTTTCCTTCCTTGGCCGACGGTTTGTTTTATAGCTTTCTGGCTACATCTTAATTCATGGTAATCTTTCTGTTAATGATTGAATGAGGCTCTGATGATGCTTTTTCCCCCTTTTACTTTATCAAATATAATTAGATATAAGAATCCAAGTTACTTTGGAGGTCAAGGGCCTTGTCAGGCCAAAGGGCTCCATCTTTTAAGTAGATTAAAACTTATTCTGTCCATTTTC
>JAODPA010080522.1:0-26677 GCA_025585075.1 Nepenthes mirabilis | reverse complement strand
TAATTTTATTAAAATTTTTGGGGTAAATGTGGAAAATCATTGAATTTTGGGTGTCTTCGTGGTGAGTTTTGGGGTGATTTTAATGTGTCATATTTAGGGCGGTGTGACTATATATCAAAACCACATCGTAGCTAAAAATTTAAAATTTCGTTTTTTTCAAAAATCGCCTCGAAAGAAACCAGTTTCCCCCCTACATTGACTAAGTTGGTTTGGTGTATTGTAGGGCAGCCATCCCTAGGTGTGCTAGCCTTGGGGTGTGGTTTAGGTAATCACCATGGAATTATGGTGCAAATCATGTCTAAATGTGGAGAAGTAAAGTTAGTTTTTGGAAGCAATTGTCCTTAAGGTAATGGTGATAGCATTCTAGCCTAAATGATGGTCTTGGTATGGTCAACAGGATGATTTGTTTTAAATATAAGATTAGATAAGAGATTTGGAAGTTGAATATTGTTAATGTTATTTCAATTAATGCATATTTGGTTTCTTGCAAAATGATTACAAGTATTGTTTCTCGAAAATCTTAAGTTAGCCATATGGTTTTTTGAATGGCGACCTATAATATGTGAGATGTGATGATATGTTGACAAGGTTATGCATTTAGATAGTTGTGACATTCTAAAGTATTCACCATTGATTGTTGGTCATGATTTTGGTAATTGTTATAATAATTGATGAATTAGATGTTGAACAAGATGTTATTAAGGTTGTAAGGTTAATGAACTTAAAGTAGAAAGGTGTTGATGATGTTCTTGTTTCTAATTATGTTATTGGGTTGGTATTGTTTGGTTAGAGTTGTTGGATGAAGGATTTGATTATGTTATAGGGATGGTGGAGTTGTCATTTTGTTTGGTTGGAAGCATTTGTCCTTAAGGTAATGGTGATAGCATTCTAACCTAAATGATGGTCTTGATATGGTCAAAAGGATGACTTGTTTTAAATATAAGATTAGATAAGAGATTTGGAAGTTGAATATTATTAATGTCATTTCAATTAATGCATATTTGGTTTCTTGCAAAATGATTACAAGTATTGTTTCTCAAAAATTTTAAGTTAGCCATGTGGTTTTTTGAATGGCAACCTATAATATGTGGGATGTGATAATATGTTGACAAGGTCATGCATTTAGATAGTTGTGACATTCTAAAGTATTCACCAGAGATTGTTGGTCATGATTTTGACCAATAGGTGATTGTGGTCGAATTATGTTGTAAAGCATGTTGAAATGCTGGAAAGTTAGAAGTATTTTGAAGTATATGATATTTTTAAGGTAATTGCCGAAAAGAAATAAACTAAAAACAGAAAGGCATCTAGTTGTGCATTTTCTAGTATGGAAGCTGCTTATATTTTTTTTATCTCTACATATGAGCTCTTCACCAATAGTGGCATTAGAATATTCTCATGTGTCAACATTATTGTTATGACACAAACTTATGGCAAATTATAGAGGACAAGTTGTGTTCTATTGACAACCTGAGACATTTGTACTATCAATCCAGAAGTTGAGTGTGACAAATTATAAAGAAGCATTAGGAGCAAGGTTGTTTCATTGTGCAATGCATTTGAATGTGACCTAAACTTCAATGTTTTTCTTGGTTGAATGAATAGGGTTCATTGTCATGATCCCATAATTTGGCTTATCATGAAAAAAAAAAAAAAAAAAAAGCACAGCCCCAGCTATAATTTGATGATTCTCATCAAACCGCATTATGAAGGCTGCAAGAGATATGCTTTCTAGGAGCCATACCATCCGCATTGTGAAGGTTGCAAGTGATATGCTTTTTAGGAGCCATACCATTATATGCTCAGCTTCTTTCTTCTTTTGTTTTCTTATGCTAATCTGTTCTCAATGTGTTATTATTTGATTTAGATTGGAAATTTGTAGTTTCATAATTGCGTACTTCAAAGTTGCCTAGCAAATCAAGATTATGTATGATTATATGACCTGCGAGATCTTTAATATTGGTTCATCAACTTCCTAAACTCACATAGTGGATAGAAGAGGTCTTTCTCATTTTTATCTAAGCAGTTTAGTTAGTTTTCATATATTTTATTGTTGACTTTAAATTCGTTCTCTTATTTTATGTACGAATTGCCAACCCAGTTATTTCAGTGGCAGAATTGATGATTATGCTGGGCTCAATCAGACGCCACATCAATCAATTTATTTAAAATTTCTATTTATCGCTGAAATGCCACGACTTCTGTCCCCTCCTCCCTATGATAATTTTCGGGGCACTACTAAAGATTTTTTTAATTTGATACATCCATAGATACATACCCACATGCATATACATACATTCATTTACATAGACACATATATCTATATCAGTGGTACATGTTCATTGTTTTATGTTGTCTTTCCTAGTTTTAGTTGGGATAAATTGTTCAGTAGAACATGAGAAGAAATGTTGCCTGCAATTCCATGTTTAAAATTCGTCCAGGTGTGATTCAACATTGTACTATGCTTAAATATTCCATTAGATGCATATAATGGATTTTCTACATTCTTAAGTTGGGTCTTTCAATTTGCTAGCAGATTCCTAGTAGACCCGGGTGCTTCAATATATCTACCTTACACAAAAGCATGTCCTAGGTACTAAATTCTAGTAATCATAGCCTAGATGGATGGTATTATGAAAGAGAGAATTTTAGCATTCAAAAACTTATGGAAAAACTATTTTTAACGGTTCTTTGGCCAATAATCTCTAGGTACAAATAGAAAATCTTACCTTTTATTCCGTATCTTTGTTATTATGATAAATCTTTCTTTTTATTCTGTATCTTTGTTATTATGATGATTAGTTAACGTTGCATTTATGAATTTGTAAAAATCATTTTGCACATGCATATTTTCATGAGAACTTGAAACACATCTTGTGAAACAATATCCCAAGCATGTCCTTACAGATTGTAAATAGCGAAGATTTAAATCATGAGAAATTCAGAAAATCCAAAATTTTCTGGCTGAGCCTTAGAATACAATAATGGAAATTTACTCGCACTAAGAATTGGTTTAAATCATTTTTGTTTTCATTTTCTTACTTTTTAACGGATTGTGATATGTTAAATTTTGTGGATTATTTAGAGAAACGGAGATTCTAGAATTTCTACAATGAGAAATAAGTTCTATATCTTGTGAATTTAATTCCGCATTGAATAAAGGGTTATCACCTACACCGCTAAGTTTGAATATTTTATATAGAAACAATTATCTATTGATGGGTACGGCGGGAATCAGATTGGCCAAAACCCAACTCATGGAAGTATAAAAGGCCCAGGCAAAGACGACCAAATGGAAAACGCCTCTGAGCCCATGATGTGAAAGACGCAATGATTGAACCAAGCGACAAAGCTCGAACCTTCATGCATTGAAGGATTATAATGGAGGATTAAATGAATTGCTTCAAGTGGTGGTGACGGCTATCGCAATAGTTGGAAGCTCGGTGGTCTAGCCATTGAATGAAGGCGGCAGTTATGTAAGCAAGCAGTGCCTCTTATCACCTTAGGGGTACCATGTTTATGCGTTGATTTAGGGATCTGTCAACTAAGCGGTACTGCTTACTATAAATACAACTTTTCCTCCATAGAAAAAAGGGGGACGACAGAGGGGTCGAACAAACAAACAAAGAAAAGAAGTGAGACAGTACACTGGCCGAGTGCATATTTTACAAAGTTTGATACTATACTAGTCGGGTGTGAAAAACTAAAGCCACAACTTCCTAACGAGTGTACTAACAATGCACTGCCCTCCAAACAAACACATATACCCATTCATGCTACATTCTCGTACTTATATCCTTGCATCTTTCTCCGTTCATGTAGAAAGATTTCTAATTTGAGTGTCAGGAGATATACCAGGAAGCGAGTTCCGTATACCTCTTACTTCTCTTTTGTCTTTTTATGGTGCGTATGATTCAAATTTCAAGTTATAAAAATCAGACCCGTTTCTACTCAGACATCCATGTGTAACAAAGTGACTCCTTGATTTGTACAACAATCTAGATTCCTGAGACCTATCATTACCGCCGTCTATGGGAAAGACAATAGTCAAGCCACCTAATCGTGCACTGAGAACATGGTAAACTCTAGGATCTAGACAAGCGTACCGCCTAGGGACGTCATTTCATGTGGTGACGACCTGATAGAGTATAGTCTTAGAAAAGCTAGTCTAATCACAAACATAAATGTGGAGACGCTGACAGTCCAGGTGGACACGATATCCAAGGTACTCTAGACTATTTGTAACAGATTGGTGGAACACTTAGGGCTCTATCCTCTAACTCCCAGACTTCTTCATACAGGAGGAGGAATCAAAGAACAATACCATTGACCAAAGAGGTGATTCTATGGTCTAAAGACCTCGAGGCAAGAGAGGCTTCGAGTGATAGGGCCCAAACTTGGCTAAAAGGTTGACAAAATCTTGGAGCGCGGGATAAAAGTCCAAAGCAGTGGAATCCGTACTGTTCTAGAGATGTTGGGAAGCCTTTGGCTCAAAAGGAAGCCTTATGCAGCACCTAATTGAGAAGAACCCATAGTTAGTTGGTCCAGCACATCTTCCCGAACGACTTGGAGTTGAGGACCTTCCTCAACACTAATGGGATTACATCCACCTCTTAGATGGAGGAGAGAATCGAAAAGATCGAGCAGCGGCTGTTTCAAGAAAGCACTGACAGACACTTAGCCAACCTAGGTAGTTTACCATTTTCAAGGGAGATCAGGATGCAGCAACTCCCTCACGAGTTTAAAATGTTGACCCTGGAGACCTACAGTGCAAGTTCTGATTTTATAAACTATCTGGATCACTTCCACACCCTGCTAGGCTTCCAGGGCCTAGACGATTTGGTTTTGTGTCTCTGCTTACAATCGACTTTCAAGAGAGATCTCCGAATTTGGTTTTTTGGTTGCAACCATATTTGATTTGAACCTTCCATGAGTTGGTTGACAACTTCCACAGTTTGCATCTTGCTAAAGGGAAGAAAAGTAGCCATGGCACCTTGTCCGCATTCGACAAAGGCTAAATGAGAGTCTGAAGTGCTCCTTGGCTCAGTTCAATGCGGAGGCCCGGAGGATATTGAAACTAACTGATGAAGTGAAGTTGAATTTTTTCATGGCGACTGTGTAGTCAAAATTATTCTTCAAATATTTGGTCCAATAAGAGCCTAAGATCTCTCTTGAGGTAAAGACTATTGCCCAAGCATACATTGTTACAAAAGAGGCCAATGAAGCAAAGAGGTTAGAGTGCGCAAACCAACATTTGTGATCGACGAGTGGGAAGAAGAATAATGGAAGCAACTCCACCTAAGATCCCAGGAAACAACCGAGGATAGAATTGAGTGTCCGAAGGGAGTGCAGGCCCTTGAACCTAACCCCACTAAACGACACTCGGACGAGCGTCCTAATACAGATCCAAATTGAGAAGTTCCGAAAGTGGCCTAAATTGCTTAAGAATTTGAAAGGAGGAGATCAGTCAAAATACTGTTTCTACTATCGATCTCCGGGTCACAGTACGAGGACTATCGGACTCTATAGAAGGAGATTAAGACCCTTATTCAGAAATGATATCTCAATAAATTTTTGATAGACCTGGGGCATGCCTTTGAGAGTGCAAATGATGATGAGTTGGGGCAACAAGATCAGCCACACAATCCAAATTCCAAGTTGCGAAAATCGGACCCATTTTTGTTCGGACGTTCACGCGTGACAAAATGACTTTCTAATTCGTACAATAATCTGAATTCCTGAAATTTATCATTGGCGCTATTTGTGGGAAAGATAAGACAATAGTCAAGCCACCAAATCGTGCACATAAGACATGGCAAACACTAGGACCCAAACAAGCATATTGCGAAGGGACACCATTTTATGTGGTGATGACCCAACAGTGGGTAGTCACGAAAATGCTCATTTGGCCACGAATATAAATGTGGGGATGTTAGCGACCCATGTAGACATGATGTCCATGGTCTTCTAGACCATTTGCAACAAATAGGAGGAATACCCACTAGGGGTTTCATCATCTAACTCTTAAACTTCTGCATTTAAGAGGGATTGGGGGAAAAAGCATCTGACCAAAGAGGTGATTCTTCGGCCTAACAACCTTGTGGCTCGTGAGGCTTTGAGTGACAAGGCCCAAACTCGACTGGAGGGTCGACAAAATAGTGGTGCATGGGATTAAAGCCTAGAGCGACGAAATTCATACTATTCTAGAGATCTTGGGACGCCTTCAGCTTAAAAGGAAGCCATGTGCAGCACCCAACTGAGAAGAGCCCATATTTGGCTGGTCTAACACGCTTCCTCGAACCACTCAGAGCTGAGGACTTTCCTCAACGCTAAGAGAATTACATCCACCTCCCAGGTGGAGGAGAGAATCAGAAAGATCGAGTGGTGATTGATCCAAGAAAGCACAGACAAACACTTGGTTGACCTAGGTAGTTCACTATTATCAAGGAGATTAGAATACAGCAACTCCCTTGCAAGTTCAAAATGCCGACCTTGGAGCCCTACACTGTAAGTTTTGATTCGATAGACCATTTGGATCACTTCTGTACCTTGTTGGGATTTCAGGGCCTAGACAACTCGACCTTGTGTCTTTGGATACCATTGACCCTCAAGGGAGACACCCAAATTTGGTTTTACCGGCTGCAACTAAATTCGATCCAAACATTTCAGGAGCTGGTTGATAATTTCCTCTCACAATTTGCATCCAGTCGAAGGGAAGAAAAACGGCCATAACACCTTATCCGCATCTGACAAGGCTGAATGAGAGTCTAAAATACTTCTTGGCTTGATTCAATGTGGAGGCTCGGAGTATATTGAAACTAACCGACGAGGTAAAGTTGAATTCCTTTATGGCAAGTGGTTGAATTCTTCAAATATTTGGTCCAACAATAGCCTAAGACCTTTCTTGAGGTGGAAATCATCACCTACGCGTATATTGTTGTAGAAGAGGCCAACGAAGCGAAGAGGTTAGAGCACGCAGACCAACATCTAGGATCAATGAGCGGGAAAAAGAGGAATGCAGACAACTCCACTACATGAGATCCCAAAAAACAATTGATGACAGAATTGGGTGTCCGAAGGGAGTTCAGACCCTTGATTCTAACCCCACTAAACGACACTTGAACGAATATTTTATTGCATATCAAGATTGAGAAGTTTCTAAAGTAACCTAAACTATTCAAAAACTCATGAGGGGATCATTTAAAGTACTGCTTCTACCATCGATCTCTGAGTCACAACACTGATGACTGTTGAACTCTACAAAAAGAGATTGAAGGTTTCCCAATAAATTCTTGAGAGACTTGGGGCAAGCCTCTGAGAGCGCAAATAATGATGAGCTAGGATAACAAGAACGGTCACGTAATCGGGTTATGGTCGGAGTAGTCAATATGGTGTCCACATGACCACCCAAAAATAATGCTCTAGACCACCTAGAGAAGACTTTGAACAGTAAGAAACAAAGGTTAGGAGTCAGGAATGATACCATTAGTTTTAATAATGATGATATGACTTATGTAATAACTTCCTATTCCGATCCTCTTGTTATATACATACTCGTTTCAGATGGTACCCTTCCCTTGACTACCAACTATTTAATTAATCACGGACGTGAACTTTATATTAATACCTTTGACTGACCTAATGAAGTAGTATGACATAAGCACTGGACCTAAATTTGCCACGCCATCATGTAATTTCGACGACCCAAGTCGTGACGTCAGACCTTACTTAAGGAGTTATGCCTATCTCTTTTTTTTTTTGGTCAGCAAGTATTTTAGATTAATGGGAGAAAAAAAATTACAAAATCTATGTTTTATCTCCAAGTATTTTGACTCGAAAATAAAACATAACACGCTAGAGAATACCCTGAGCATCTGGTACATCAGATAATACAAAAAAAACCTCCAGGAGGATAATGTTTAACAGACACAACAAAATATGGAATCTGTCCAATGTTACACATGAGCAGACTCAAAATCAGTTACTCCCGAATCCACAGAAGTAACTCCGCAAATCGAAAAGCATCCGAGCCGATTCAGCTCCTCTGGACTACTGCAGCTAGGACCCGACTGCATCTAAGTCCACTAAGATGGCCAGCGTCATCAGTAAATTGACAACAGCATTTGCTGAGGTCCAGCATAATAGGAGGACAGAGCGCACTATCAACTGCTGCCAATCATCCAACTGCAGCTGCCGACAACAGCACAAATCAACCACAGGGGGATCAACGCACCACAATTCAACCAAACATCCAACGAAGCCCAACAGGCCTTCTAAATCGGATGGATATACGCACCACCAAAACTAGCAGCCCGGCCATTCACCACATTCAGGGAGTGACCCACAGGGAGAGCACATCCAGAATCTCAGATTCGAGGAAGGGAAAACGGCAAATGCAAGCTTATTTTCGGCCATCATCAGCTCACGACAGCTGCAGTGATCCATTGCAATGGCAGTTTCAACATCAGATTCGGCAGCATGGAAAAGAACTCAAGAGGCTATAATAGCAGAGTAGCCCTCCCATTCAGATTTAACATCCAAGCCAATAGGATGGAAATGGAGCAACAGCCTCCAAATTTTTACCGCCCAACAGAGGGGGTAAGTAGCAAGGCTTCACAGCACCACCAACTTCAGGAGTTGCTGTTCATCAGCAAAATTCAGCAGCAAGAAATGCAGCAAAACAACACTCCACCAGCAAATACAGGATCCATACCCCAACAACAATCAAATCAACATCACCCCATCTGCCGTCATCAAAAAGCGGCTTGCTGGAGCCCAACAAACAGAGAATTGAAGCCAATCACAGATTCAGCAACCAATACCACCTCAGCAAGGACATAAAGCCTACAAAAGCAGATTTGCTCCATCCACCTGAATGCCTGGAGCACACCTAGAATGATGATACAAATCCAGCCTCATCTGCCAAGAAGGATAACAGGGCCTTCAAGTAACTCAGCCAGCAGTTCAGCAACTGCAACTTATGACAGCAAATCCCTCAACAGACCAATGGGGCAAGGACCCCATCACCTGAACAGCCAACCACACTGCCCTTGCACCATGGTGAAAAAACAGCACAGCAGCCACACCAAATACAGCACAACAAAATAGCCCTGTCATCATATCAACCAGCTCCTATTCAAAGCCATACAGCAGCTTCAGCCATGGTCATTTGGGCCACTGTAAGACCACCACTGCACCAACCGTCAACAATGGCGGCAGATTAGGCAGACTAAGGGCGAGCACAAGCTCCATAAGTATTTTTAGCCCTTTTGGATATTCTGCGTCTACGGGCCTTAGCCCTCTTCCATTCTTTATGTTGCAAGTCCCCCAACTCCCGAAGAGAGGGAAGATATGATTGAACCGGCATCTCCGAGGTCACATCCAACGCACGATCCTCGCTGGCAACTTCCACAATGCGCCCAGCATGGTCTGATTCAACCAAAGAGTATTTTCGAGAGATCCGCTTAATAGATTCGGGAGTGAAATCATCATCATCTACCGACGGACCCGGAACCTGGTGAACAGGCGGGGCAGCAGGGGGCCCAGGTATAGAGCCAGCAACAAGGGCGCCCATAAGTGGCGCAACTACATCCAACGCTGGTTGATCAGAGGAGACATCGACGTCAGAGTCACTGCAGGCCTCCTGACCCGAAGCGAAGGAAGCAGGGGTGCCTGGAAGAGATCCAGCATCATGAACCTCCGCAGTCCGAGGAGCCGCATCCCTTTCATGGTGTTCGAAGGAGACATCTTTACCAGCGAGGGAACCACTGCATGGCTTCTTAATAGCACTCCCTTCACTACAAACGATCCCAGACTCAGGCGCATCAGGGTCTATACAAGGCCTGTGGGCAGGAGCTAAATTTGGAGACATATCCTGAGAGTCAGCACCAACAGGGGCAGAATTTGGAGGACAGGGCCAGTTGACAGACTTGGACCTGCATTTAGAGTCAAAATGCCCAGTCACCTGTGGTACACCATGGGCTGAGGTTTCCAGTGAGTACAAGTGGGATATCCTCACGATTGATTCAGGGGTTGAGGCATCAAACCCAAAAGGACAGCCATTCATACCAGGATGAGCCTCGGCTGGAGACCCATCTATCTGATCTAGATCACGAGAGGAAATGTCTAGGATATGTAAAGCTCCATCAGGAGCCTCAGAAGAGAAATGGGACTGGCCATCAGTGGAGCACGCATCAGTAGCTGCCTGTTCAGGAACAGATTCAGCTAAAGGGGAGAGCAGCAAAGTTTCCAGCCTACTAGCTGAGCAGTCATCAAGGACAGAACTACAAGCCTGCTGAACCAAGGCATCCACACCATTCAGGTCCAAAGAATTCGTAACAACATCACGAGGATCCAAACCAGGAGAATCAGCCGCCTGGGTCTCACACGGCTGGGTCAGTCCATCAGAGCCAGAAGACCCACTTGACATTAGACCACTATCCTGGATGCAAGCAGCTGATTTGGAGCGGCCTAGAGAAGAGCTGCCGCCTCCCCTAGTCCGAGAACCAGGCAATTCCACCGCCACAACAGTAGCCTCCTCCACCTCATTTGCAGAGCTCTTTAAGAAAATCTTGGACGGGAGCACCGCATCGGGGGTGATTTCGACACACACCCGAGCAGAGTGCAAACGATCCATTTTGGCAGTGAATGAATCAAGATGGAGAGGTTTACCCACTGCGCTACTGATCCAGCTGAGCCCAAGAGGGGTCCAGTATTCAGTAGGAACGTTCCTCAATTTAATCCAAACAGGAAATGAATTCAAATGTTCTCTAACCATAGGCATACCCGGGAGCCAACGCTTGAGAAAAAGAGAATTACCCCTGAAGGTCCACGAGGCTCTGGCCAGAACCGCTTCTGAATTCACATCTGAGGAGAATCGAAAAAGAAAGAGGCCGTTAGCACCCTCCGCAGCATGACAGAGGCCAAATCGATGCCAAAGCCGACGAGCAATGTTGGCCACGGCATGGAAATGAAGGCCCTTTCCAGAGAAGCAACCCAGAAGCGTCGATTTCCAGATCAGCTGGCTTTGCTGAAGCACTTCGGGGGGTGGAGAGATACGCGCAACATCACCATCCACGAACTGTGGAGGGAAAAATTTCAGGACAGGAGAAGGAGTGAAACCACGGTTTTGGACGGTTTCAGACCCAGATGAGCAGGGCGGAACCGGAGCAGAAACCGGGCAAGAAGTCGACAAGATTCCCACCGCAGGCGAAGAAACGGGTGGAAGAGGAAAGGCACCCGTACACCAAAGAAAATTGGGCGAAGAGGACGGAGTCTCCAGATCTTTGGGGTAACTGGGAAGAGAGGGAGGGTCAAGAGGCACACCCAAGGGGCCGGCCATGGCCGGCAACGGCGCCGCCGGAGTCAGGAGAAGCGGCAGGGATGATTTTGAATTTAAATTCGAAGAGAGAAGAGAGATGTTTACTGAGTTATGCCTATCATGAAAAATCAGAGTACACATTTAAATAGATACTAAATTCCACTATTGTTTACTACCGGACATCCGATATCCCATGACTACAAACCATAATCAACATATACTACATGCACATATAAGCCATAATTTGATTAACTTAGACACGTTAAACTACTGCCCGAAACTATAATACAACATTTTAAACATTCCATATTTCCATTCATAACTCTTCGAACAGCTTTCTTCTTTTGTCTTGATCATCCTGTAAGTATCCGAGCCTCACATTTGAAAGGGTTTCTAAAATAGAAGCGAGCCAAAAATTCAGTAAGGTATATAATTTTACAATTAAACATATATACTTTATATTTAAAACGTATCGGAAGGAATAATGCATCAAATTTCAGTGTAATGTTATGAAATTCCATTACAATACATGTTTCCAGCTTTGCATATTTCTTATCATCTTCTCATCTATTTCTTATCATCAAATCATGCCAAAATGTGATTTTCTCAATGACCAAGGGCCAGTAGGGCCTCACCGACTAAATGAGTGAATAACTAAAATCTAGGTTATGTTTGTTTTCACATAATCAAAGATCGTATGCTGCTATTCAAGACCCGTAGGTGGGCCATCATACATATAACCTTGTAAACAGGATTGAACGCCGCTTTTACTTATGGATGATAGGTTTGAATCTCGATTTACCATTATAATATAATAAAGCATGCCATAATATATTACCCGCAAAACAATAACCATGGTCCAGTGCTTATACTTATAAAAACTTTACATATTTTTTTATATTTCTTAATTTTCTTATTCTGGAGAAAATGTTTATAATTATCGTCATAATTGTAGAGTTTTTTCATCAATTCTGTAAATTCTTATTATGCCTTATATATGAAAATTTGCAATGAAGCAAGTAAAGGCCACTGCTCTGAAATTGACATTAGTTAGTACTAGAAAATTAGCAACTATTTATATGTGGCAAACATGTAGAGAAAACATAAGAACTTTGAAACATGTAAGGTAATTTTTTAACATGAAGGAACACTTTTAAAGATGCAGAGCATCACGTCTGAATTTGAAGCATGCAAGGGTTGTTTATTCATAATTTCAGACATGCAACATAGAATAATGCAGAATTCAGCTAATGCGAACAATGTACATATACTTGGACATGTAATTCATATATAATTGTAGAAGAATAAGGAAAGTTTTATATGCATGTTAAATATAAACATTTTAGCTTCAAAATAATGTCATGCATGAATATTTGAATAAGAAATGTTCAAGGAAAAGAGGAAAGAATAGTAACAAAAGAAAGAAGGTTTGGAATGCATTTACATTGCTTGAATTTACCCAAATTCTTTGTTGGAATCACTTGATTTGAACTTCTTAAGCTTTCTCTCTCTTTTTCTCTCTTCTCCTCTCTCATTCTCTCTTCTTTCTCAAATTCTACTGAAAAAATAACAGAAAATCATCTGGATCCTCTGTCTATATTAAATTGGTACTCAAGTGTGCGTTGGGTATGCATCGGGTGCCACAGCCAAACATTGTGGCCCACGAGCACCATTCGGAAGCACTTTGAGCACAGGCAGTTTGCCTTTGCATGCTTCAGCCGTCGCTTGGGCGTGTCTCGAGCGTGAACATTCTACCACTGTGTGCTTGAATGTCCGTCGGGCGTGCTTTGAGTGTAAGCACACTAAAATTGTGTGCTCAGGTGCCGATTGGGAGTTCATTAGGCACAGCTACTCTGCCCATCTCATGCCTGGGTGCATGTCGGGTGCTGATTGGACAGCCATTTGATGAAATCCAGTTCAACTCTAACTTCTGACCCAATTTTCTTCACCATTTGATCTGAATTTTTTTTATATTAACTTAATCATGATTACAACAAAATTCGAACTCGAGCCTTATATTTCTTCCTTATGAAAATTTCTCCATCAAAATTTTAACACACTTCATCAAAGAAATAAGTCTGGTTACTTCTCCCAAATCTTATCTTCTCGTCTCACGTGGCCTCTTCTTAGGAATGGTCCTTCATAAGATTTTGACCAGCGGAATCACCTTTGTTCGAAACACTTGATATCTTCTATCCAAAATCTGAACTGGTTAGATTTCAACTTCAAATGCGACAACATCATACCACAAAGCAAGGCAAGTGGTGCTCCATGATGCAAAGCAAAGAGAGCCCCACCATGTATAGTCGAGAGGAGTGGTTAATGGGCATTCAATTCAAGAAAATAACGTATTCCAACATTAATGACATAAAATTAAATCTTGTCAAACATGACCCCGAATCGGCAGAATATTTGGAGAAGGAACACACATGAAGAATTTGTAGCTGGCGTCCCATCATTAACATGCCAGGAGTTAAAATTTAAACTTCCTAACAAGGGTGACTAGTGATGGGTACGACGAAAATTAGGTCGGCCCAAACCCAACTCACAAAAGCATAGGAGGCCCAGACAAAGATTGCCCAATGGAAGACGCCTTTGAGTCCATGAGGCAAAAGGCGTAGTAGCTAAACGATGAGGCAAAAGGCCCGTCTTCACTTATCAAATTTTTTCTTATATCGTCTACGTCTCGCGCCGCGTGGACGATTATTTTACCGCCGCTCGGGCGCATTCTTCAATATCGTGCGACCAGCTTCGCCGTCCGGCTAAACACTCCACGCAAGACCACGTGCCCCAACGCGTCTTTTTTTACCTCATCGTGGGTCGACCGAAAAGAAAGAACAAAAGGGTGCAAGATGAGGACTTCCCAGGAGGTCACCCATCCTAGTACTACTCTCGCCCAAGCACGTTTAACTTCGGAGTTCTGATGGGATTCGGTGCTTCAGTGCTGGTATGGTCGCGCCAGATTTTCCTTATTGCATTTTTTCTTATATCATCTCCGTCTCGCGCCACGTGGACCATTATTTTTCCGCCACTCGGGCGTGTTCTTCAATACCGTGTGACCGGTTTCGCCGTCCGGCTAAACACTCACGCCAGACCACGTGCCCAAATGCGTCTTTTTTTACCTCATCCCGGGTCGACCGAAAAAAAAGACAAAAGGGATGCAACACGAGGACTTCCCAGGAGGTCACCCATCCTAGTACTACTCTCGCCCAAGCACGCTTAACTTCGGAGTTCTGATGGGATCCGGTGTATTAGTGCTGGTATGGTCGTGCCCGTCTTCACTTATCCTATTTTTTCTTATATCATATCCGTCTCGCGACGCGTGGACGATTATTTCACCGCCGCTCGGGCACGTTCTTCAATACCGTGCGACCGGCTTCGCCGTCCGACTAAACACACCACGCCGGACCACGTGCCGAAGCGCGTCTTTCTTTACCTCATTGCGGGGTAACCGAAGAAAAAGACAAAAGTGTGCAACACGAAAACCTCCCAGGAGGTCACCCATCCTAGTACTACTCTCGCCCAAGCACACTTAACTTCGGAGTTCTGATGGGATTCGGTGCATTAGTGCTGGTATGGTCGCGCCCGTCTTCACTTATCGCATTTTTTCTTATAGCATCTCCGTCTTGTGCCGCATGGATGATTATTTTACCGCCGCTTGGGCGCGTTCTTCAATTCCGTGCGACCGGCTTCGCCGTCCGGCTAAACACTCCACGCTAGACAACGTGCCCAAACGCGTGTTTTTTTACCTCATCGGGGGTCGGTCGAAAAAAAAGACAAAAGGGGTGCAACACGAGGACTTCCCAGGAGGTCACCCATCCTAGTACTAATCTTGCCCAAGCGTGCTTAACTTCGAAGTTCTGATGGGATCCGGCGCATTAGGGATGGTATGGTCGCGCCCGTCTTCACTTATCAAATTTTTTCTTATATCATCTCCGTCTCGCGCCGCGTGGACGATTATTTCACCGCCGTTCGGGCACGTTCTTCAATCCCGTGCGACCGGCTTCGCCGTCCGACTAAACACTCCACGCCGGACCACGTGCCCAAACGCGTCTTTTTTTACCTCATTGCGGGACAACCGAAGAAAAAGACAAAAGGGTGCAACACGAAAACTTCCCAGGAGGTCACCCATCCTAGTACCACTCTCGCACCAGCACGCTTAACTTCGGAGTTCTGATGGGATCCGGTGCATTAGTGCTGGAATGGTCGCGCCCGTCTTCACTTATCGAATTTTTTTCTTCTATCATCTCCGTCTCGCGCCGCGTGGACGATTATTTTACCGCCGCTCGTGCACGTTTTTCAATACCGTGCGACCGGTTTCGCCGTCCGACTAAACACTCCACGCCGGACCACGTTCCCAAACGCGTCTTTCTTTACCTCATTGCGGGGCAACCGAAGAAAAAGACAAAAGGGTGCAACACGAAAACATCCCAGGAGGTCACCCATCCTAGTACTACTCTCGCCCAAGCACGCTTAACTTCGGAGTTGTGATGGGATCCGGTGCATTAGTGCTGGTATGGTCGCGCCCATCTTCACTTATTGCATTTTTTCTTATATCATCTCCGTCTCGCGCTGCGTGGACGATTATTTTGCCTCCGCTCGGGCGCGTTATTCAATACCATGCGACCGGCTTCGCCTTCCGGCTAAACACTCCACGCCAGACCACGTGCCCAAACGCGTATTTTTTTACCTCATCGCGAGTCGACCGAAAAAAAAGACAGAAGGAGTGCAACACGAGGACTTCCCAGGAGGTCACCCATCCTAGTACTAATCTCGCCCAAGCACGCTTAACTTCGGAGTTCTGATGGGATCCAGTGCATTATGGATGGTATGGTCGCGCCCGTCTTTACTTATCCTATTTTTTCTTATATCATCTCCGTCTCGCGCCGCGTGGACGATTATTTCACCGCCGCTCGGCCACGTTCTTCAATACCGTGCGACCGGCTTCGCCGTCCGACTAAACACTCCATCCCTGACCACATACCCAAACGTGTCTTTTTTTACCTCATTGCGGGGCAACCGAAGAAAAAGACAAAAGGGTGCAACATGAAAACTTCCCAGGAGGTCACCTATCCTAGTACTACTCTCGCCCAAGCACGCTTAACTTCGGAGTTCTGATGGGATCCGGTGCATTAGTGCTGGTATGGTCGCGCTCGTCTTCACTTATCCTATTTTTTCTTATATCATCTCCGTCTCGCGGCGCGTGGACAATTATTTCACCGCCGCTCAGGCACGTTCTTCAATACCGTGCGACCGGCTTCGCCGTCCGACTAAACACTCCACGCCGGACCACGTGCCCAAACGCGTCTTTTTTTACCTCATTGCGGGGCAACCGAAGAAAAAGACAAAAGGGTGCAACACGAAAACTTCCCAAGAGGTCACCCATCCTAGTACTACTCTCGCAAAAGCACGCTTAACTTCGGAGTTCTGATGGGATCTGGTGCATTAGTGCTGGTATGGTCGCGCCCGTCTTCACTTATCGCATTTTTTCTTATATCATCTCCGTCTCGCGCCGTGGGGACCATTATTTTACCGCCGCTTGGGCGCGTTCTTCAATGCTGTGCGACCGGCTTCGCCGTCCGGCTAAACACTCCACGCTAGACAACGTTCCCAAACGCGTGTTTTTTTACCTCATCGCGGGTCGGCTGAAAAAAAGACAAAAGGGGTGCAACACGAGGACTTCCCAGGAGGTCACCCATCCTAGTACTACTCTCGCCCAAGCACGTTTAACTTCGGAGTTCTGATGGGATTCGGTGCTTCAGTGCCGGTATGGTCGCACCCGATTTCCCTTATCGCATTTTTTCTTATATCATCTCCGTCTCGCGCCGTGTGGACCATTATTTTTTCACCACTCGAGCGTGTTCTTCAATACCGTGCGACCGGTTTCGCCGTCCGGCTAAACACTCCACGCCAGACCACGTGCCCAAACGCGTCTTTTTTTACCTCATCGCTGGTCGACCGAAAAAAAAGACAAAAGGGATGCAACACGATGATTTCCCAGGAGGTCACCCATCCTAGTACCACTCTCGCCGAAGCACGCTTAACTTCGGAGTTCTGATGGGATCCGGCGCATTAGTGCTGGTATGGTCGTGCCCGACTTCACTTATCGCTTTTTTTCCTATATCATCTCCGTCTCGCGCCGCGTGGACGATTATTTTACTGCCGCTTGGGCGCGTTCTTCAATGCTGTGCGACCGGCTTCGCCGTCCGGCTAAACACTCCACGCTAGACAACGTTCCCAAACGCGTGTTTTTTTACCTCATCGCGGGTCGGCTGAAAAAAAGACAAAAGGGGTGCAACACGAGGACTTCCCAGGAGGTCACCCATCCTAGTACTACTCTCGCCCAAGCACGTTTAACTTCGGAGTTCTGATGGGATTCGGTGCTTCAGTGCTGGTATGGTCGCGCCCGATTTCCCTTATCGCATTTTTCTTATATCATCTCCGTCTCGCGCTGCGTGGACCATTATTTTTCCGCCACTCAGGCGTGTTCTTCAATACCGTGCGACCGGCTTCGCCGTCCGACTAAATACTCCACGCCGGACCACGTGCCCAAACGCGTCTTTTTTTACCTCATTACGGGGCAACCGAAGAAAAAGACAAAAGGGTGCAACACGAATACTTCCCAGGAGGTCACCCATCCTAGTACCACTTTCGCCCAAGCACGCTTAACTTCGGAGTTCTGATGGGATACGGTGCATTAGTGCTGGTATGGTCGCGCCCTTCTTCACTTATCGAATTTTTTCTTATATCATCTCCGTCTCGCACCGCGTGGACGATTATTTTACTACCGCTCGGACGCGTTCTTCAATACCGTGCGACCGGCTTCGCCGTCCGGCTAAACACTCCACGCCAGACCACGTGCCCCAACGCGTCTTTTTTTACCTCATTGCGGGGGAACCGAAGAAAAAGACAAAAGGGTGCAGCACGAAAACATCCCAGGAGTTCACCCATCATAGTACTACTCTCGCCCAAGCACAGTTAACTTCGGAGTTCTGATGGCATCCGATGCATTAGTGCTGGTATGGTCGTGCCCGTCTTCACTTATCGCATTTTTTCTTATATCATCTCCCTCTCGCGCCGCGTGGACGATTATTTTACTGCCGCTCGGGCGCGTTCTTCAATACCGTGCGACCGGCTTCGCCGTCCGGCTAAACACTCCACGTCAGACCACGTGCCCCAACGCGTCTTTTTTTACCTCATCGTGGGTCGACCGAAAAGAAAGAACAAAGGGGTGCAACACGAGGACTTCCCAGGAGGTCACCCATCCTAGTACTACTCTCGCCCAAGCACGTTTAACTTCGGAGTTCTGATGGGATTCGGTGCTTCAGTGCTGGTATGGTCGCGCCCGATTTCCCTTATCGCAATGTTCTTATATCATCTCCGTCTCGCGCCGCGTGAACCATTATTTTTCCGCTACTCAGGCGTGTTCTTCAATACCGTGCGACCGGTTTCGCCGTCCAACTAAACCTTCCACGCCGGACCACGTGCCCAAACGCGTCTTTTTTTACCTCATTGCGGGACAACCGAAGAAAAAGACAAAAGGGTGCAACACGAATACTTCCCAGGAGGTCACCCATCCTAGAACCACTCTCGCCCAAGCACGCTTAACTTCGGAGTTCTGATGGGATCCGGTGCTTTAGTGTTGGTATGGTCGCGCCCGTCTTCACTTAACGAATTTTTTCTTATATCATCTCCGTCTCTCGCCGCGGGGACGATTATTTTGCTGTTGCTCTGGCGCGTTCTTTAATACCGTGCGACCGGCTTCGCCCTCCGGCTAAACACTCCAGGCCAGACCACGTGCCCCAACACGTCTTTTTTTACCTCATTGCGGGGCAACCGAAGAAAAAGACAAAAGGGTGCAACACGAAAACTTCCCAGGAGGTCACCCATCCTAGTACTACTCTCGCCGAAGCACGTTTAACTTCGGAGTTCTGATGGAATTCGGTGCTTCAGTGCTGGTATGGTCGCGCCCGATATCCGTTATCGCGTTTTTTTCTTATATCATCTCCGTCTCGCGCCGCCTGGACCATTATTTTTCCGCCACTTGTGCGTGTTCTTCAACACCGTGCGACCGGAATCGCCGTCCGGCGAAACACTCCACGCCAAACCTCGTTCCCAAACCCGTCTTTTTTTACCTCATCGCGGGTCGACCGAAAAAAAAGACAAAAGGGGTGCAACACGAGGACTTCTCGGGAGGTCACCGATCCTAGTACTACTCTCGCCCAAGCACAGTTAACTTCGGAGTTCTGATGGCATCCGGTGCATTAGTGCTGGTATGGTCGCGCCCGTCTTCACTTATCGCATTTTTTCTTATATCATCTCCGCCAAGCGCCGCGTGGACGATTATTTTACCGCCGCTTGGGCGCGTTCTTCAATACCGTGTGACTGACTTCGCCGTCCGGCAAAACACTCCACGCCAGACCAAGTGCCCAAACGCGACATTTTTTACCTCATTGCGGGTCAACCAAAAAAAAAGACAAAAGGGGTACAACACGAGGATTTCCGAGGAGGTCACCCATCCTAGTACTACTCTCGCCCAAGCACGCGTAACTTCGGAGTTCTGATGGGATCCGGTGCAATAGTGCTGGTATGGTCGAGCCCGTCTTCAGTTATCGTATTTCTTCTTATATCATCTCCATCTCGCGCCGCGTGGACGATTATTTTACCTCCGCTTGGGCGCGTTCTTCAATACCATGCGACCGGCTTTGCCGTCCGGCTAAACACACCACGCCAGACCACGTGCCAGAACGTGTCTTTTTTTTATCTCATCGTGGGTCGACCGAAAAGAAAGAACAAAGGGGTGCAACACGAGGACTTCCCAGGAGGTCACCCGTCCTAGTACTACTCTCGCCCAAGCACGTTTAACTTCGGAGTTCTGATGGGATTCGGTGCTTCAGTGCTGGTATGGTCGCGCCCGATTTCCCTTATCGCATTTTTTCTTATATCATCTCCGTCTCGCGCCGCGTGGACCATTATTTTTCCGCCACTCAGGCGTGTTCTTCAACACCGTGCGACCGGATTCGCCGTCCGGCTAAACACTCCACGCCAGACCTGGCGCCCAAATGCGACTTTTTTTACCTCATCCCGTGTCGACCGAAAAAAAAGACAAATGGGGTTCAACACGAGGACTTCCTAGGAGGTCGCCCATCCTAGTACTACTCTCGCCCAAGGACGCTTAATTTCGGAGTTCTGATGGGATCCGGTGCGTTAGTGCTGGTATGGTCGCGCCCGTCTTCACTTATCGCATTTTTTCTTATATTATCTCCGTCACGAGCCACGTGGATGATTATTTTTCCGCCGCTTGGGCGCGTTCTTCAATACCGTGCGACCGGCTTCGCCGTCCAGCTAAACACTCCATGCCAGACCACGTGCTCAAACGCGTCATTTTTTACCTCATCGCGGGTCAACCAAAAAAAAAGACAAAAGGGGTACAACACGAGGACTTCCCAGGAGGTCACCCATCCTAGTACTACTCTCGTCCAAGCACGCGTAACTTCGGAGTTCTGATGGGATCCGGTGCAATAGTGCTGGTATGGTCGCGCCCGTCTTCAGTTATCGTATTTCTTCTTATATCATCTCCATCTCGCGCCGCGTGGACGATTATTTTACCTCCGCTCGGGCGCGTTCTTCAATACCATGCGACCGGCTTTGCCGTCCGGCTAAACACACCACGCCAGACCACGTGCCCCAACGCGTCTTTTTTTTACCTCATCGTGGGTCGACCGAAAAGAAAGAACAAAGGGGTGCAACACGAGGACTTCCCAGGAGGTCACCCGTCCTAGTACTACTCTCGCCCAAGCACGTTTAACTTCGGAGTTCTGATGGGATTCGGTGCTTCAGTGTTGGTATGGTCGCGCCCGATTTCCCTTATCGCATTTTTTCTTATATCATCTCGATGTCGCGCCGCGCGGACCATTATTTTTCCGCCACTCGGGCGTGTTCTTCAATACCGTGCGACCGGTTTCGCCGTCCGGCTAAACACTCCACGCCAGACCACGTGCCCAAACGCGTCTTTTTTTACCTCATCGCGGATCGACCGAAAAAAAAGACAAAAGGGATGCAACACGAGGACTTCCTAGCAGGTCACCCATCCTAGTACCACTCTCCCCCAAGCACGCTTAACTTCGGAGTTCTGATGGGATCCGGTTCATTAGTGCTGGTATGGTCGCGCCCGTCTCCACTTATCGCTTTTTTTCTTATATCATCTCCGTCTTGCGCCGCGTGGACGATTATTTTACTGCCGCTCGGGCGCGTTCTTCAATATCGTGCGACCGGCTTCGCCGTCCGGCTAAACACTCCACGCCAGACCAGGTGCCCAAACGCGACTTTTTTTTACCTCATCCCGTGTCGACCGAAAAGAAAGACAAAAGGGCACAACACGAGGATTTCCCAGGAGGTCACCCATCCTAGTACTACTCTCGCCCAAGCACGCTTAACTTCGGAGTTCTGATGGGATCCGGTGCAATAGTGCTGGTATGGTCGAGCCCGTCTTAAGTTATCGTATTTCTTCTTATATCATCTCCATCTCGCGCCGCATGGACAATTATTTTACCGCCGCTCGAACGCGTTCTTCAATACCGTGCGACCGGCTTTGCCGTCTGGCTAAACACTCCACGCAAGACAACGTGCCCAAACGTGTCTTTTTACCTCATCGCGGGTCGGCCGAAAAAAAAGACAAAAAGGGTGCAACACGAGGACTTCCCAGGAGGTCACCCATCCTAGTACTACTCTCGCCCAAGCACGCTAAACTTTGGAGTTTTGATGGGATCCGGTTCATTAGTGCTGGTATTGTCGCGCCCGTCTTCACTAATCAAATTTTTTCTTATATCGTCTCCGTCTCGCGCCGCGTGGACGATTATTTTACCGCCGCTCGGGCGCATTCTTCAATACCGTGCGACCAGTTTCGCCGTCCGGCTAAACACACCACGCTAGACCACGTGCCCCAACGTGTCTTTTTTTATCTCATCGTGGGTCGACCGAAAAGAAAGAACAAAGGGGTGCAACACGAGGACTTCCCAGGAGGTCACCCATCCTAGTACTACTCTCACCTAAGCACGTTTAACTTCGGAGTTCTGATGGGATTCGGTGCTTCAGTGCTAGTATGGTTGCGCCCGATTTTTCTTATCGCATTTTTTCTTATAACATCTCCGTCTCGCGCCGCGTGGACCATTATTTTTCCGCCACTGGGCGTGTTCTTCAACATCGTGCGACCGGATTTGCCGTCCGGCTAAACACTCCACGCCAGACCTGGTGCCCAAACGCGACTTTTTTTACCTCATCGCGGGTCGACCGAAAAAAAAGACAAGAGGGGTACAACACGAGGACTTCCCATGAGGTCACCCATCCTAGTACTACTCTCGCCCAAGCACGCTTAATTTCGGAGTTCTGATGGGATCCGGTGCATTAGTGCTGGTATGGTCGCGCCCGTCTTCATTTATCGCATTTTTTCTTATATTATCTCCGTCACAAGCCGCGTGGACGATTATTTTTCCGCCGCTTGGGCGCGTTCTTCAATACCGTGCAACCGGCTTTGCCGTCCGACTAAACACTCCACGCCGGACCACGTGCCCAAGCGCGTCTTCTTTACCTCATTGCGGGGCAACCGAAGAAAAAGATAAAAGGGTGCAACACAAGGACTTCCTTGGAGGTCACCCATCCTAGTACTACTCTCGCCCAAGCACGGTTAACTTCGAAGTTCTGATGGGATTCGGTGCTTCCGTGCTTGTATGGTCGCGCCCGTCTTCACTTATCGCATTTTTTCTTATATCATCTTCGTCTCGCGCCGCGTGGACTATTATTTTTCCGCCACTCGGGCGTGTTCTTCAACACCGTGCTAAACACTCCACGCCAAACCTCGTGCCCAAACCCGTCTTTTTTTACCTCATCGCGGGTCGACCGAAAAAAAAGACAAAAGGGGTGCAACACCAGGACTTCTCAGGAGGTCACCGATCCTAGTACTACTCTCGCCCAAGCACGATTAACTTCGGTGTTCTGATGGGGTTCGGTGCATTAGTGCTGGTATGGTCGCGTCCGCCTTCACTTATCGCATTTTTTCTTATATCTTCTCCGTCAAGCGCCGCGTGGACGATTATTTCACCGTCGCTCGGGCACGTTCTTTAATACCGTGTGACCGGCTTTGCCGTCTGACTAAGCACTCCACGCCGGACCACGTGCCCAAACGCGTCTTTCTTTACCTCATTGCGGGGCAACCGAAGAAAAAGACAAAAGGGTGCAACACGAAAACTTCCCAGGACGTCACCCATCCTAGTACTACTCTCGGCCAAGCACGCTTAACTTCCGAGTTCTGATGGGATCCGGTGCATTAGGGATGGTATGGTCGCGCCCGTCTTCTCTTAACGAATTTTTTCTTATATCATCTCCATCTCGCGCCGCGTGGAAGATTATTTCACCGCCGCTCGGGCACGTTCTTTAATACCGTGCGACCGGCTTCGCCGTCTGACTAAGCACTCCACGCCGGACCACGTGCCCAAACACGTCTTTCTTTACCTCATTGCGGGGCAACCGAAGAAAAAGATAAAAGGGTGCAACACGAAAACTTCCCAGGAGGTCTCCCATCCTAGTACCACTCTAGTCCAAGCACGCTTAACTTCGGAGTTCTGATGGGATCAGGTGCATTAGTGCTAGTATGGTCGCACCCGTCTTCACTTTTCGAATTTTTTCTTATATTATCTCCGTCTCGCGCCGCGTGGACGATTATTTCACCGCCGCTCGGCCACGTTTTTCAATACCGTGCGACCGCCTTCGCCGTCCGACTAAACACTCCACGCCGGACCACGTGCCCAAACGCGTCTTTCGTTACCTCATTGCGGGGCAACCAAAGAAAAAGACAAAAGGGTGCAACACGAAAACTTCCCAGGAGGTCACTCATCCTAGTACTACTCTCGCCCAAGCACGCTTAACTTCGGAGTTCTAATGGGATCCGGTGCATTAGTGCTGGTATGGTCGTGCCCGTCTTCACTTATCGCATTTTTTCTTATATCATCTCCGTCTCGCGCCGTGTGGACGATTATTTTACCGCCGCTTGGCCGCGTTCTTCAATGCCGTGCTACCGGCTTCGTCGTCCGGCTAAACACTCCACGGAAGACAACGTGCCCAAACGCGTGTTCTTTTACCTTATCGCGGGTCGGCCGAAAAAAAGACAAAAGGGGTGCAACACGAGGACTTCCCAGGAGGTCACCCATCCTAGTACTACTCTCGCCCAAGCACGTTTAACTTCGGAGTTCTGATGGGATTCTGTGCTTCAGTGCTGGTATGGTCGCGCCCAATTTTCCTTATCGCATTTTTTCTTATATCATCTCCGTCTCGCGTCGTGTGGACCATTATTTTTCCGCCACTCGGGTGTGTTCTTCAATACCGTGCGACTGGTTTCGCCGTCCGGCTAAACACTCCACGCCAGACCACGTGTCCAAACGCGTCTTTTTTTACCTCATCGTGGGTCGACCGAAAAAAAAGACAAAAGGGATGCAACACGAGGACTTCCCAGGAGGTCACCCATCCTAGTACCACTCTCGCCCAAGCACGCTTAACTTCGGAGTTCTGATGGGATCCGGTGCATTAGTGCTGGTATTGTCGTGCCCGTCTTCGCTTATCGCATTTTTTCTTATATCATCTCCGTCACGCGCCGCGTCGACGATTATTTTACTGCCGCTCGGGCGCGTTCTTCAATACCGTGTGACCGGCTTCGCCGTCCGGCTATACACTCCACGCCAGACCACGTTCCCCAACCCGTCTTTTTTTACCTCATCGTGGGTCGACCGAAAAGAAAGAACAAAGGGGTGCAACACGAGGACTTCCCAGGAGGTCACCCATCCTAGTACTACTCTCGCCCAAGCACGTTTAACTTCGGAGTTCTGATGGAATTCGGTGCTTCAGTGCTGGTATGGTCGCGCCCGATTTTCCTTATCGCATTTTTCTTATATCATCTCCGTCTCGCGCCACGTGGACCATTATTTTTCCGCCACTCAGGCGTGTTCTTCAATACCGTGCGACCGGATTCACCGTCCGACTAAACACTCCACGCCGGACCACGTGCCCAAACGCGTCTTTCGTTACCTCATTGCGGGGCAACCGAAGAAAAAGACAAAAGGGTGCAACACGAATACTTCCCAGGAGGTCACCCATCCTAGAACCACTCTCGCCCAAGCACGCTTAACTTCGGAGTTCTGATGGGATCCGGTGCATTAGTGCTGGTATGGTCGCGCCCGTCTTCACTTATCGAATTTTTTCTTATATCGTCTCCGTCTCGCGCCGCGTGGACGATTATTTTACTGCCGCTCGGGCGTGTTCTTCAATACCGTGCGACCGGCTTCGCTGTCCGGCTAAACACTCCACGCCAGACCACGTGCCCCAACGCGTCTTTTTTTACTTCATTGCGGGGCAACCGAAGAAAAAGACAAAAGGGTGCAACACGAAAACTTCCCATGAGTTCACCCATCCTAGTACTACTCTCGCCCAAGCACGTTTAACTTCGGAGTTCTGATGGGATTCGGTGCTTCAGTGCTGGTATGGTCGCGCCCGATTTCCGTTATCGCATTTTTTTCTTATATCATCTCCGTCTCGCGCCCCCCGGACCATTATTTTTCCGCCACTCGGGCGTGTTCTTCAACACCATGCGACCGGAATCGCTGTCCGGCTAAACACTCCACGCCAAACCTCGTGCCCAATCCCGTCTTTTTTTCCCTCATCTCGGGTCGACCGAAAAAAAAGACAAAAGGGGTGCAACACGAGGACTTCTCAGGAGGTGACCGATCCTAGTACTACTCTCGCCCAAGCACAGTTAACTTCGGAGTTCTGATGGCATCTGGTGCATTAGTGCTGGTATGGTCACGCCCGTCTTCACTTATCGCATTTTTTCTTATATCATCTCCGCCAAGCGCCGCGTGGACGATTATTTTACCGCCGCTTGGGCGCGTTCTTCAATACCGTCCGACTGACTTCGCCGTCCGGCAAAACACTCCACGCCAGACCAAGTTCCCAAACGCGACATTTTTTACCTCATCGCGGGTCAACCAAAAAAAAAGACAAAAGGGGTACAACACGAGGACTTCCCAGGAGGTCACCCATCCTAGTACTACTCTCGCCCAAGCACGCTTAACTTCGGAGTTCTGATGGGATCCGGTGCAACAGTGCTGGTATGGTCGAGCCCGTCTTCAATTATCGTATTTCTTCTTATATCATCTCCATCTCGCGCCACGTGGACGATTATTTAATGCCGCTCGGGCGCGTTCTTCAATACCGTGCGACCGGCTTCGCCGTCCGGCTAAACACACCACGCCGGACCACGTGCCCCAACGCGTCTTTTTTTACCTCATCGTGGGTCGACCGAAAAGAAAGAAC
>JAODPA010080511.1:0-26681 GCA_025585075.1 Nepenthes mirabilis | reverse complement strand
TGTAAAGAAATATGCCTGGTCTCATGTTCATTCTATTTTTGATTTGGGAACCTCACAACTTTTTTTTTCTTCGTATTGCTTACTGAAAGCCATTTTCAGTATCAATCAAAAATATCGCTATTAATCCTTCAAAGATTGTGTATAGATATCTGAAAGCCGGTTCAAAATTCATATACTTCAGACCGATTTCAAATCATAAAACTCAATTCAAAAATCATATTTTCAAAATATCATACAAAGTCGGTTACATTTTCTTATACAGGAAGGCCGGTTCATATTCCATGCTTTAAGTTTCCGGTTTAGATTTTCATGCTTGAAGTGGCCGGTTTAGATTTTCATATCAAGGGAGCCGATTTCATTTTTATAATATAAAGCTGGCCGGTTGTGATTTCATGTTAAGGCCAATTTGGGTTTCTCCTTGAGGCCGGTTCTAAATACAAGGCAAAAAGGGCCGGTTTGGATTTCATCACGCAAATGGCCGAACTTGATTTTATCATGCAAGGGCCGATCTTGATTTCATGCAAAAAGGGCCGGTTTTGATTTCATCATGCACAAGGGGCCGGTTTGGATTTCATGGCATAATTGCCGGTTTTAATTTCAACATGCAAGCCAGTTCCGATTCCAAACATGCAAGGGCTGGTTTCCGATTTCAAACATGCAAGCCAATTTCGATTTCAAACATGCAAGCCGATTCTAATTTCAAACATGCAAAGGGCCGATTTTTATTTTAACAAGCAAAGGCTGGTTTCGATTTCACCATGCAAGATGCCGGTTTCGATTTCAACATGCAAGATGTGAGTTTCGATTTCAACGTGCAAGATACCGGTTTCGATTTCAACATGCAAGATGCTGGTTTTGATTTCAAGAAACAAGTTGCCGGTTTTGATTTCAACATGCAAAATGCCGGTTTCGATTTCAACACGCAAGATGCTGGTTTTGATTTAACATGCAAGATGCCGGTTTCGATTTCAACATGTAAGAGTCGATTTCAACTTCATGCAAAGAAAGGCCGATTTCATTTTTTTTCATGTTTAAGTGGCCGATTGACGCTTACAATGCTGATTTCATTTTTTTGTCCGAATCAGTAGAAAAGAGAGAACACGTACTAAACATGAAATAAGAAGGAAAACTTGCAGTTCTTACTTTGAAAACGGAAGTATGAAATTTAAAACTTAACGTCCGAAGTAACTTGCCTGACAATCGGTCGCCCAATATTACCGTCTGAAGTTTTGCTCTCCTCCACTTCTTCCTTACTGCTTGCATTTGCTTTTGCTACATTCAACCGACGCCGGGTTTTTATAGAGGAGAGGTTTGGTGGAGTAAGTGGGTAAGTCACTTACTCCCGTACTTATTTTCAAGGGGTAGGTGGAGTAACGAGGTTGGTTTACTTACTTCATTTGGTCGCTGCCTAGTTGCCGCCTAGTTGGATTCTAATTGAACAATAAAGTTTACTTTTGTCTTAGTTACCATTAATTTAATTCGTGCCAACTGCTCCATTTTCATGCCAGCGGCCCACTCTTTGCTGGCCAGCCTTTTTGGGCTGGTTGTGTTTTTCATCAAACGGGCCGATTTTAGATTCAATGGAGGAGGCCGGTCCATTTTTCATTAGGGAAGGGCCGATCTTGATTCACAGAAGGGAAGCCGGGCTTGATTATAAGGCCGGACTGGATTTTTATGGGAGGAAGCTGGTTTGGATTTCTATGTATGCAGGGTGGTTAACATCTTAAATTCCAATTTGAGCATTTAGATTTTGGATCTCACAATTTTCCCCCACTTAAAAGAAATTTCGTCCTTGAAATTAGCAAAATACCTCATTTCCTTTCGCGCTGAACCTCAATGCTGAGCATTTTCTTTGGATATGAACTTAAACCTTTTTATATGCGCAGGTTCATCACTCTTCCGCCGCGCGCTCGGATCGATCAGTTAACTTTAGTTTAATCAATTTCGCCTTACTGCCACTATCACCACCTAAAATTTCGATTCTTTTTCCATGCTTAACTAAAATCTCAACATAAAATTCAAGGTACATTTAGACCTAAGAAGCAGGATACTTTACATCTTCTTCATTTTCACATCATATTTCCTTTCGAACATCCGAGCCGTGTGATGACCTTGACTTAGATTGATTCTAAAATATTCATACCACATAAATATCTCTCACAGATCCTCAATTCATAATAGAGTAAGAAGTCCTAACTATAACAATCTCTATGGATTCGGTTCAGTCTTTAACCATTGCTAAAGACCTCGAGACCCTAACACTTAACATCCTCAAAATCTGAAAGTCCATATACCAAGGAATAAAACTTTTCACAAACCTGCAATCCGTGGCAAGATCATAAACTGCAATTTATACAGTCACCACTGGTTCAATGTGACTTCAGATTCCAGTGTCCAATTCAACTCTTTTGCACTTAACAATTTTAAGACATCGTTGGTATATGAATCAACTGATTCAACCAAAACACATCATTTGAAATTATCATGGGTGAATCATTTTATCATCATTTAAGTGGAGACATTCTATTACTGATTTCAATTAATGAAAAAGTAATTCTGATAAGGGATTCCTCTCCTACTTATCCCAAGAATATCAATCCACATGCGACACAGAAAGACATAATCCTAGAGTTTTTTCCACAATTATCAAATTTCATCTTCAAAATTCTTAAAATTATCAGGTCAGGATTATCTTTAAAGTGATTCTTCATACTTTTGAATAGGGACTTCTGATATCACTATTGATCTTAGTATTCACCTCCGTTGAATACATCAAGATTCACCTGTCACTTCCTAACTTTTTATAGCACTTTAATCTCTATCAATGGATCATTCCTAAGTCCTCAAGGATTTTAATTACAGGTTGAGCAATTCCACCCCACGGACGCCTCTCCTACTTTCTTGTGGGTGATCGTCTATTAGTATGGACTAACAAAACCCCAGAGTTTTGCATTTTCTCAAAAATCAATCCTAAATCATCAGCTCTACTTATTTGCTATGCTGACCAAATGAATCAGGTATTCTTTCTTCCAACTGTATGCTCATCTATGCTATAGTTCCTAAATCTCACAAAATCCACAAAGTATACATATATCTATACAATCAAGAAATAACTCATAACAAATCAAAATTTCGTGATTAGAGAATACCTTCATCTTCCTTCGAGGTGTCTCTGGCCTCTTCAAATCATAACCACTGACTTCTTTCCTTCCAACCCTTTGGTAATGGGCAATCTTTTATCAGGTGACCCAACTTTCCACAATGATAGCACGCTCCAATTTCCTTATAACAAGGTTTTCCAATGTGCTTCTTCCTACAATATGTGCATGTAGCAGCTGATGTCTGTGAACTAGTCACCGATAAATCTTCGGTAGTGCCCTCTCCACATCTACCATCCTTACTTTCTTGGATGACTCAGGTAGTTTTACATTTGATCTCCTACCAGGACTTGCCCAGCTGGCTGCTCTTTTTGCTTGTAATTTTTGTGTCTCTAACTCTTTCTCGAGCACCAAGGCCCTATCTAGGATCTCAGTATAAGTTTGAAACTCCTGGATCACTAATTGATTCCTAATCTCATCATTTAACCTTTGTAGGAACTTCTTGGTCATCGTCAATTGATCTTTACTAATGAGAGGTACATGATGAGACAATTTGATGAACCTCGCGCCATACTCTGCTACGGTGCTACTTCTTTGTCTAAGTTTGATAAGTGCTCCTTCCCTCCAATTCTGAAGGTTATTGGGAATATACTCTTCCCAGAAAGCCTCCTCAAATGTCTCCCGAAAAATTTCCTCATCCAACCATCCCATTGCTCTTTTCTTTTTAGCCCACCAATCATCGGCCTCCTTTTCCAATTTATAAGTTGCAAAGATAACCCTTTCGTTATCAGAATATTGGATAACTATAAATATTTTCTTCAATCTCCTAATCTAATTTTCTGCCTTCAACGGATCTGCTTCTCCGAAAAATTCAGGCACATTTGCTGCCTTAAACCTCTCGTATATAGATGGAATCGGTTGTGGTGTAAGAAGCAGGGCCACATGACGCCATTCCATCTTCTCTACAACATGTGTCACCCTTTCTAACAAAGTCACATACTCAGCTTCTCGATCATGGGGGGTACTAGCACTACCCCGGCTATATCTTCTTCTCCTTTCATTAGCCATCCAAAAATCAAGACAGGTGCAACATTGAAATTCTAAAAAGTCAGTCAGAGAAAAGGAAAATATCCATCAGCTTTGTGAAATTCAAATTTAGCCAAGGAGTCAACTTCTTAAGAGTTCTAATCACCCTGGTTACCCAGACTTAATCCTACGAAAATTTAGTAGAAGATTCAAATATATGCTTCCGCTTTTCGATCGATCAATTCCTAAGGCATCTTATATCTCTGATACTAATTGTGACGGAACGGATCATTTTTTTTTTGACTTCGTCATTCTAAACAAAAATGGGAACCCAAATTAAACCAATAATGTGCAACACAGGATCACAGATGCCATCTAGGACCCATATACTTTTAACCATAAGAAATATAGCAGAAGTTACTCTAACATCTTGCGAAAACATTCATATTCATTCTAAAGTATTCATTTCCGAATACACAATAAAAAATGTCTAGCTATAAAAATTCATGAATCACAAACAAGTCATTACAATAATATTCTCCAAAATAAGCTTCCGAGTATTGAATAATTCTTCAGACAAGTTCTAATCACTCCAACTCATCAGGCGCAAGCTCTAATGTCTCATCTGAATGGGGAAAAATATAAAATAGTGAGCTCAGGCCCAGCAAGGTACATGCAGATATATAGTAAAACATGTATGCGGAACATATCTCAGCAAAATAGATACTATTGCACATAAAGTTACAAATGCCATAAGGAAGTGATTCATACAGAAACGTATCCAGAACTATTAGAAAATATAAACGGTCTTTGAAAATTCAAAATCAATGTACTCATATTTCAGAAAGCAGAAGTCGGTCTTACTTCCATATTTTACATAAATCTCATCCTTATTAGTAAAGGACCCTACTAGTAGACACTACTAGCAAAGGGGGCGAATAATCGAGAATAGATTGTGTACATCTCCCCACAATCAATGGCATTAAACAGAACAGATGATCTATGAGATCCTTCCCCTATCAAGTGGGGGTGCTGGCCAGAACAGAATAGAAGCTACCCTCCTTATTGTAACGCCCTATGAAGGGGCGAACCACATATAACTCCATGGACAGAGTTATCCTCGATTACCATCATAACGTTCTAAGGCATGTCGGAGAACCTAACCTTACTGCATATCAGTCCTGGGTGCAAAATAACAGAACAGAAATCCAATAACAGAACAGAACTTTTTTTTTCTTCTTATTGCTTACTGAAAGCCATTTTCAGTATCAATTGAAAATATCACTATTAATCCTTCAAAGATTGTGTGCAAATATCTTAAAGCCAGTTCAAAATTCATATACTTCAGACCGATTTGAAATCATAAAACTTAATTCAAAAATCATATTTTGAAAATATCATACAAGGCCGGTTACATTTTCTTATACAAGAAGGCCGGTTCAGATTCCATGCTTTAAGTTGCCGGTTTAGATTTTCATGCTTGAAGTGGCCGGTTTAGATTTTCACATCAAGGGAGCCGATTTTATTTTCATAATATAAAGCTAGCCGGTTGTGATTTCATGTTAAGGCCGATTTGGGTTTCTCCTTGAGGCCGGTTCTAAATACAAGGCAAAAAGGGCCGGTTTGGATTTCATCATGCAAAGGGGCCGATCTTGATTTCATGCAAAAAGGGCTGGTTTGAATTTCATCATGCACAAGGGGCCGGTTTGGATTTCATGGCATATTTGCCAGTTTCAATTTCAACATGCAAGCCAGTTCCGATTCCAAACATGCAATGGCTGGTTTCCGATTTCAAACATGCAAGCCAGTACTGATTTCAAACATGCAAGCCGGTTCTGATTTTAAACATGCAAAGGGCCGATTTCGATTTTAACAAGCAAAGGCCGGTTTCGATTTCACTATGCAAGATGCCGGTTTCGATTTCAACATGCAAGATACCGGTTTCGATTTCAACATGCAAGATGCTGATTTTTATTTCAAGATGCAAGATGCCGGTTTTGATTTCAACATGCAAAATGTCGGTTTCGATTTCAACACGCAAGATGCCGGTTTTGATTTCAACATGTAAGAGCCGATTTCAACTTATTGCAAAGGAAGGCCGATTTCATTTTTTTCCATGCTTAAGTGGCCGACTGACGCTTACAATGTCGATTTCATTTTTTTGTCCGAATCAGTAGAAAAGAGAGAACACAAACTAAACATGAAATCAGAAGGAAAACTTGCAGTTCTTACTTTGAAAACGGAAGGATGAAATTTAAAACTTAACGTCCGAAGTAACTTGCCTGACAGTCGGTCGCCCAATGTTACCGTCTGAAGTTTTGCTCTCCTCCACTTCTTCCTTATTGCTTGCATTTGCCCTTGCTATATTCAACCGACGCCGGGTTTTTGTAGAGGAGGGGTTTGGTGGAGTAAGTGGGGTAAGTCACTCTCGTACTTATTTTAGGGGGTAGTTGGAGTAACCAGGTTGGCTTACTTCATTTGGTCGCCGCCTTGTTGCCGCCTAGTTGGATTCTAACTAAATAACAAAGTTTACTTTTGTCTTAGTTACCATTAATTTAATTCAGGCCAACTGCTCCATTTTCATGCCAGTGGCCCACTCTTTGCTAGCCAGCCTTTTTGGGCCAGTTGTGTTTTTCATCAAACGGGCCGATTTTGGATTCAATGGAGGAGGCCGGTCCATTTTTCATTAGGGAAGGGCCGATCTTGATTCACAGAAGGGAAGCCGGGATTGATTAGAAGGCCGGACTAGATTTTCATGGGAGGAAGCTGGTTTGGATTTCGATGTATGCAGGCCGGTTAACATTTTAAATTCCAATTTGAGCATTTAGATTTTGGATCTCACAAATAGACAACCTGTGCCATAACTCAGTACATGCACACAACTAATCTAGTTATAACATAACACGCAAACACCGGATCACAGATGCCATCTAGGACCCGTGTAAGATATCTATAAAAATATGTAGCAGAAACCGACCTAAAAATGTGTCGAAGCGTTCATATTCATTCCCCAAAACTCATTCATGCATATATATGCATAATGGTCCAATTAAGATTTCTTGTATATATATTTTATCAAGACTACTTCCTTCATGATAACTCCAAAAGTGCTTTAAATCTTCAGGAATCCTTTAGGTTGAACTCTAGTCTGTGTCATCAGGCACAACTCTACAGTCTTCTCTAGAGGGGAGAAAAATAGTAAAACAGTGAGCCGAGACCCAATAAGGTACATGTAGGTATACAGGTATGCAGTAAAATATATATGCAGAACAGAACTCAATAAAACAGATACCGTTGAACATGAAGAAATAAATGCCATAAGGAAGTGGTTTATAGCAGAATTACGATACAAAACTAAAAATAGAAATGATCAAGCTTCGGAAATCAGAAATCAATGTACTCATATTTCAGAAAGCAGAAGTCGGTCTTACTTCCATAGTAAAGGACCCTACCAGTAGACTCTACTAGCAGTGGGGAAGAATAATCGAGGATAGATTGTATAAATCTCCCCACAATCAACGGCAATAAATAGAACAGATAATCCCACCTAATGAGATCCTTCCCCAATCAAAGGGGGCGCCGGCCAGAACAGAACAGAAGCTACCCTCCTATTGTAACGCCCTGAGGAGGGGCGGACCACATATTACTCAATGGACAGAATTTTTCTCAATTACCACCATAACATTCCAAGGCATGCCGAAGAACCTAACCTGAATGCATATCAGTCCTGGGTCCATAATAACAGTAACAGAAACATTTTCTTCTTATCGTTTACCGAAAGCCATTTCCAGTATCAGTCAAAAACATCACTATTAACCCTTCAAAGATTGTGTACAGATATCTTAAGGCCGGTTCAAAAATCATATACTTCAAGCCGATTTCAAATCATTGAACTTATATGTCACTTTATAAGCCGGTTTCAAAAGTATATCACAAATGCCGGTTTCAAATTTGTGATACAAGGCCGATTTCAAATCAAGGCCGGTTTCAAAATTATGATACAAGGCCGGTTTCACAGTGCAAATGCCAGTTTCAAAATTACGATGCAAGGCCGGTTTCAAATCAAGATTGGTTTCAAAATTGCAGTGCAAATGTCGGTTCCAAAATTATATTACAAATGCCGGTTTCAAATTTGTGATACGAGGCCGGTTTCAAATCAATGCGGGTTTCAAAATTACGATATAAGGCTAGTTTCAAAATCGTAGTGCAAATGCCGGTTTCAAAATTTACAATACAAATGCTGGTTTCAATCCTAATACAAGGCCCGTTTCAAGATTACATGCAAGGCCGGTTTCAAAATTACAGTGCAAATGCCGGTTTCAAAATTACATTACAAATTCCGGTTTCAAATTTGTGATACAAGGCCGGTTTCAAAATCACAGTGCAAATGCCGGTTTTAAAATTACAATAGAAGTGCCAGTTTCAATCATTACTGTGTAAGGGCCGGAGGTCTTTTTACTCATGTCAGATATCTTAAAAACCTATTCGTGACTAGACTTCATGCAAGTAAGTAAGGTTAATCAGAGATCTTTATGAAAACACATAACAGAGCTTTCTTTAAACATGATGTTAACAGAAATTCTTTCTTAATTCAGATGATTAGAGCAAATATCATGGCATACCTTAACATAAGTTCATCAAAATCAGGTATACTTCCATTACAAACATGAACTAAAGAAAGATGAGTACGCTTTCATTAAATCATGAACTTAAAACAGGGAGTATGATTGTATTAAACCTTGAACTTAAAAGCAGGGGGGTACACTTACAATATTCTTAAAAACAGAAAGAGTAACGTTCGAAGTACACTTGTAATATTTTGAAATTAAAAACAGAGTATACATTTGCATCAAACCATGAACTTAAAAGCAGGGGGTACACTTTCCTGACTGCCCACTCCGGCTGACTTGAGGATCTCCTTCCTTCTTTGTTCCTTACTGCTTTCACTTGCCAGCACTCATACTCGCCTCTTCAACTGAAGCCCAGTATATAAAGAGGAGGGGTTTGGTGGAGTAGGTGGGGGTAAGTTATCTACTTGGTACTTTTCTTCAGTGATTTGGTGGGAGTAAGTAGGATAAGTTACCTACTCGGTACTTCTTTTCAGATGGCCAACGGGGTGGTTCACTTACTCTATTTAGTTGGGATCTAGTTGAATTTTAACTATACAAAGTTTGTCTTTAGTTTGCCCTGAATTCGGTAGCCAATTTATTATAGATTTCATCCGATCAACTTTCCCACTTAAAGCTGGTCAACCTCCTTAAGGCCAGTCAACTTTCATTGTTTTGAAAACTAGTAAATACTTTCTCGCTTCTAATTCAGTCGATGTTTCTAAAATCGGTCAACCCTTCAAAATCTGGTCAACTTATTCACATCCGGTCAACATAATACCTTCAAAATCCAGTCAACTTCTTCAAGTCCGGTAGACATAATACCTTCAAAATCCGGTCAACTTCTTCAAGTCCGGTCAACATAATGTCTTCAAAATCTGGTCAACTTCTTCAAGTCCGGTCGACATAATACCTTCAAAATTCGGTCAACTTCTTCAAGTCCGGTCGACATAATACCTTCAAAATTCGGTCAACTTCTTCAAGTCCGGTCGACATAATACCTTCAAAATTCGGTCAACTTCTTATTATTATTCACTTCGGCCTCTTGCAATTCTATGAAGTGGTCCGGCCTTCAAGTGGCATAAAGCCACTCCGGCTTCAAGAGACATAAGGCCACTCCGGTCCATATGCCAAAACACTTCGGATTGTCAATTGTGATAATCACTCTGGATTTTATCCTTTACACTTCATTCTGGATTTCATCCTTATCAAAACACTACGGTTTTAAGTTGAAATTAAAATGCTCTAGTTTTAAGTAAAATATTTTATTTTGATTTTAAGCATTTTTGATTTCTAAATCTCACAGTTGAGTGTTAGTCAAGACTAAACCGAGTTGCAAATGTCACAAGAAGTTGCGTGAGTTTTCTGCAAAAGTTGGTCTAGTGTCAGTTGAAAGTCAGCAAAGCGATAAAAGTTAGTGGAGGTCGTGTGAAGTTCATAAGAATATTTGTTGAATGTTAATTGAGGGTCAATTACGCGATGAAATTCATGGGATGTTTATGTGAAATTCATGCTATGAGTGATCAAGAGAAAGGAATTTCGATGAAGAAGAGAGAACTACACCTGATGAGTGCACCATAGACAACTGTGCACTTTTTAGATAAAATAGGTACACTAAATTTGAGTGGAACCAGCACATGAAGGGCACATGTAGGGATTTTTTAAAAAGGGGATCACGCCTATTGTATGTGAAGAGCTCATGTGCACTTTTACAATTATAAAGTCACACCTAATACAATTTTAGGTTTCTAATGAAGGAGGTGCGAAAGAGATTTTAAGAGAAATTTTAATATAAGGAGTGCCGCATAAAAAAGATAAGAGAAAAAAGAGAGTAAAGAGAAATGATGAAGTGAGGGTCAGGCGAGGGTCTTTTAAAGGTAATCTGAATGACAAATGAGACAAAATGGTTGGACAATAGTTATGCGATGGTTAGGCGAGTTTTTGTCAAAATTCTGTAGAGTAGAAAATGTCTCTGGATATCACGTGAGATTTGAGCAAAAGTTGGTCTATTGTCAGTTGAAAGTCAGCTAAGCGACAATAGTCAGTGGAGGTCTCTTGAAATTCATTTGAATGTTGGATGAAAGTCAATTGACTATCAATTAATTGTTGAAATTCAATGGATGTTCAAGTGAAATTCATGCAATGAGTGATCATGAGAAAGGCATTTCCAATGAATAAGAGGAAACTATACCTGATGAGTGCATGAAAGACGACTGTACACTTTTCAGATAGAATAGGTACACTAAATGTGCATTGAGGGGATTTTGCATGTCAATTTTAGTGGAACCAGCACATAAAGGGCACATGCATGGATTGTTTAAAAAGGGATCACGGCTTTTATTTGTGCAGAGCTCATGTGCACTATGACTACTATAAAGTCACCCTTGATACGATTTTAGGTTTAACATGAAGGAGGTGCAAAAGAGATTTTGAGAGCGATTTTAACATAAGGAGTGCCACAAAAAAAAGATAAGACAAAAAAGAGTGAAAAGAGAAAAGTTGAAGTAAGGGGTCCTTTAAGGGTAATCAGAACAACAAATGACACTGAATGGTCGTGCAATAGTTATGCGAAGGTCAGCTGAGTGTTAGTCAAAAGTCAATCGAGTAGCAAATGTCGCTGGATGTCACATGAGATCTGAGCAAAAGTTGGTCGAGTGACAATTGAAAGTCAGCTAAGCGACAGTGGCTAGTAGAGATCGCATGAAGTTCATGTGAATATTTGCTGAATGTCAATTGAATGTCAATTAAGTGATGAAAATCGTTGGATGTTCATGCGAAGTTCATGCAATGATTGATCAAGAGAATGGCATTTCCAATGAACAAGAGGGAACTACATCTGATGCATGCATGATAGATGGCTGTGCACCTTTTAGATAGAATATGCATTGAGGGGTTTCTGCACATCAATTCTAGTGGAACCAGCATATGAAGAGCACTTGCGTGGATTGTTTAAAAAGGGGATCATGCCTATTGTATGTGAAGAGCTCATATGCACTATAACTACTATAAAGTCACCCATTGAATAATTTTAGGTTTAAAATGAAGGAGGTGCGAAAGAGATTTTGAGAGTAATTTTAATATAAGAAGTGCCACATAAAAAAGATAAAATGAAAAAGAAAGAAAAGAGAAAAGATTAAGTGCAGGTTAGGGGACGGTCTTTCAAGGGTAATCCAAGAGACAAATGACACTAAATGGTCGTAAAATAGTTAAACGAAGGCCAGCTAAGTGTTAGTCAAAAGTCAACCGAGTAGAAAATGTCATTGGATGTCACGTTAGATTTGAGCAAAAGTTCATCTAGTGTTAGTTGAAAGCCAGCTAAGCCACAATAGTCAGTGGGGGTTGCATAAAGTTCATGAGAATATTGGCTGAATGTCAATTGAGTGTCAATTAAGTGATGAAATTCACTGGATGTTCAAGCAAAATTCTTAGAATGAGTGATCAATAGAAAGGTATTTCCAATGAACAAGAGGGAATAAAACCTAATACGTGCATGATGGACGGCTCTACACTTTTTAGATACAATAGGTACATTAAATGTGCATTGTGGGGTTCTTAAGCATCAACTTTAGTAGAACCAGCACATGAAGAGCACATGCATGGATTGTTTAAAATGGGGATCACGCCTATTGTATGGGAAGAACTCTTGTGCACTATGACTACTATAAAGTCACCTTGATATAGTTTTTTGTTGAAAATGAAGGTGGTTCAAAAGAGATTTTGAGAGTAATTTTAATATAAGGAGTGTCACATAAAAAATATAAGAGAAAAAAGAGAGAAAAGAGAAAAGATAAAGTGAGGGTCAAGTGAGGGTCTTTTAAAGGTAATCTGACCAACAAATGACACTAAGTGGTCGTATAATAGTTATGCAAAGGTTAGCTGAGTGTTAGTCAAAAATTAACCGAGTAGCAATCGTCATTGGATGTCACGTGAGATTTCAGCAAAAGTTGGTCTAGTGTCAGTTGAAAGTCTATTATGCAACAATAGTCAATGGAGGTCTCTTGAAGTTCATGAAAATATTGGCTGAATGTCAATTGAGTGTCAATTAAGTGATGAAATTCATTGAATGTCCATGCAAAATTCATGCAATGAGTGATCAAGAGAAAGGCATTTACAATGAACAAGAGGGAACTACACCAGATGAGTGCTTGATAGATGGCCGTAACTTTTTAGACAGAATAGCTACACTAAATGTGCATTGAGGGGTTTTTCCGCGTCAATTTTTGTGGAACCAGCACATGAAGAGAACATGCTTGGATTGTTTAAAAAAGGGATCACGCCTATTGTATTTGAAGAGCTCATGTGCACTACGACATTTATAAAGTCACCTCTGATACAATATTAGGTTTAAAATGAAGGAGGTGTGAAAGAGATTTTGAGAGTAATTTTAACATAAGGAGTGCCACATAAAAAAGATAAGAGAAAAATGAGAGAAAAGAGAAAAGATGAAGTGAGGGTCAGGTGAGGGTCATTTAAGGGTAATCCAAATAACAAATGACACTGAATGGTCATGCAATAGTTATGCGAAGGTCAACTGAGTGTTTGCCAAAAGTCAACCGAGTAGAAAATTTCACTGGATGTCGGGTGTGATTTGAGCAAAAGTTGATCTCTTGTTAGTTGAAAGTCAACTAAGCGACAATAGTTAGTGGAGGTCTCTTGAAGTTCATGTGAAAATTGGCAAAATGTGAATTGAGCGTCAATTAAGTGATGAAATTCATTGGATGTTCATGTGACATTCATGCAATAAGTGATCAAGAGAAAGGCATTTCCAATGAATCGGAGGGAACTACTACTTTTGAATGCAAGATAGACGGCTGTACACTTTTTAGATAGAATAAGTACACTAAATGTGCATTGATAGGTTTTTTCGCGTCAATTGTAGTGGAACTAACACATGAGGAGCACATGCATTGATTGTTTAAAAAGGGAAAGATGCCTATTGTATGTGAAGCACTCATGTGCACTATGACTACAATAAAGTCACACTTGAAACAATATTAGGTTGAAAATGAAGGAGGTGTGAAACAAATTTTGAGAGCAATTTTAATATAAGGAGTGCCACATAAAAAAGATAAGAGAAAAAAAGAGAAAAAAAGAGAAATGATGAAGTCAGGGTTTGGCAAGGGTCTTTTACGGGTAATCCGACTAAGAAATGACACTGAATGGTCGCATAATATTTATGCGAAGGTCAGCTGAGTGTCAGTCAAAAGTAAACCAAGTAGCAAATGTCGCTAGATGTCTCGTGAGATTTGAGGAAAAGTTCGTCTAGTGTCAATTAAAAGTCAACTAAGCAACAATAGTCAGTGTAGGTCGCATGAAGTTTATGTGTATATTGGTTGAATGTCAATTGAGTGTCAATTAAGTCATGAAATTTATTGGATGTTCATGCAAAATTCATGCAACGAGTGATCAAGAGAAAGGTGTTTCCAATGAGCAAGAGGGAACTATACCTAATGAGTGCATGATAGATGGCTGTACACTTTTTAGATAGAATAGGTACACTAAATGTTCATTGAGAGGTTTTTGCTCGTCAATTTTAGTGGAACCAGCTTGTAAAGAGCACACGCATGGATTGTTTAAAAAGGGGATCATGCCTATTGTATGCGAAGAGCTCATGTGCACTATGACTACTATAAAGTCACCCCTGATACAATTTTAGGCTTCGAATGAAGGAGGTGTGAAAGAGATTTTGAGAGAAATTTTAACATAAGGGGTGCCACATAGAAAAGATCAGAGAAAAAAAAGAGAAAAGAGAAAAGATGCAGTGAGGGTTAGGCGAGGGTCTTTTAAGGGTAATCCAAGCGACAAATGACACTGAATGGTCATACAATATTTATTCAAAGGTCAGCTAAGTGTTAGTCAAAACTCAACCGAGTAGCAAATGTCACTGGATGTCATGTGAGGTTTGGGCAAAAGTTGGTCTAGTGTTAGTTGAAAGTCAACTAAGCGACAATTGTCGGTGGAGGTCGCATGAGTTCATGTAAATATTGGCTGAATGTCAATTGTGTGTCAATTAAGTGATGAAATTTAGTGGATGTTCTTGAAAAACTCATGCAATCACTGATCAAAAGAAAGGGATTTCCAATGAACAAGAGGGAACTATACCTAATAAGTGCATGATAGACAGCTGTACAATTTTTAGATAGAATTGGTACACTAAATGTGCAATGAGGGGTTTTTGCGTGTGAATTTTAGTTGAAGCAACAGATGAGGAGCACATGCATGGATTGTCTAGAAAGGGGATCACGCCTATTGTATGTGAAGAGATCATGTGCACTATGACTACCATAAAGTCACCCCTGATACAATTTTAGGCTTCGAATGAAGGAGGTGTGAAAGAGATTTTGAGAGAAATTTTAACATAAGGGGTGCCACATAAAAAAGATCAGAGAAAAAAAAGAGAAAAGAGAAAAGATGCAGTGAGGGTTAGGCGAGGGTCTTTTAAGGGTAATCCAAGCGACAAATGACACTGAATGGCCATACAATATTTATTCAAAGGTCAGCTAAGTGTTAGTCAAAACTCAAGCGAGTAGCAAATGTCATTGGATGTCATGTGAGGTTTGGGCAAAAGTTGGTCTAGTGTTAGTTGAAAGTCAACTAAGTGACAATTATCGGTGGAGGTCACATGAGTTCATGTAAATATTGGCTGAATGTCAATTGTGTGTCAATTAAGTGATGAAATTTAGTGGATGTTCTTGAAAAACTCATGCAATCACTGATCAAAAGAAAGGGCTTTCCAATGAACAAGAGGGAACTATACCTAATAAGTGCATGATAGACAGCTGTACAATTTTTAGATAGAATTGGTACACTAAATGTGCAATGAGGGGTTTTTGCGTGTGAATTTTAGTTGAAGCAACAGATGAGGAGCACATGCATGGATTGTCTAGAAAGAGGATCACGCCTATTGTATGTGAAGAGATCATGTGCACTATGACTACCATAAAGTCACCCCTGATACAATTTTAGGCTTCGAATGAAGGAGGTGCGAAAGAGATTTTTAGAGCAATTTTAACATAGGGAGTGCCAAATAAAAAACTAAAAGAATAACGGTGGAAAAGAGAAATGATGAAGCAAGGGTCAGGCGAAGGACATTTGAGGATAGTCCGAGCAGCAAATAACACTGAATGGTAATGCTATAGTTATGCGAAGGTCAACTGAGTGTTAGTCAAAAGTCAACCGTGTTGCAAATGTCACATGATGTCACGTGAGATTCGTGCAAAAGTCAGTCTATTGTTAGTTGAAAATCGGCGAAGCGACAATAGTCAGTGGAGGTCTCATGTAGTTCATGTGAATATTGGCTAAATGTCAATTAAGTGTCAATTAAGTGATGAAATTCATTGGATGTTCATGTGAAATTCATGCAATGAGTGATCAAGAGAAAAGCATTTCCATTGAACAAGCGGGAACTATACCTGATGAGTGCATGATAGACGACTTTATACTTTTTAGATAGAATAGGTATACTAAATGTGCATTGGGGGATTTTTGCATGCCAATTTTAGTGGAACCGCACATGAAGGGCACATGCATGGATTGTTTAAAAAGGGGATCACACCTATAGTTTATGAAGAGCTCATGTGCCCTATGACTACTGTAAAGTCACCCCTGATGCAGTTTTAGGTTTAACATGAAGGAGGTGTGAAAGATATTTTGAGAGCAATTTTAATATAAGGATTGCCACATAACAAGGATAAGAGAAAAAAATAGAGAAAAGAGAAAAGATAAAGTGAGGGTCAGGCAAGCATCTTTTAATGGTAATTCGAGCAACAAATGACACTGAATGGTCGTACAACAGCTATGCGAAGCTCAGCAGATTGTTAGTTAAAAGTCAACCGGGTAGCAAATGTCACCGGATGTGACATAAAATTTGAGCAAAAGTTGGTCTAATGTCACTTGAAAGTCAGCTAAGCGACAATAGTCTGTGGAGGTTGAAAAGTTGGTCTAATTGAGTGTCCATTAAGTGATGAAATTCATTGTATGTTAATGCAAAATTCATGCGATCAGTGATCAAGGGAAAAGCAGTTCAATTGAACAAGAGGGAACTATACTCGATGAGTGCAAGATAGACGGTAGTACACTTTTTAGATAGAATAGGTACACTAAAGGTGGCTTGAGGAGTTTTTGCACGTCAATTTTAGTGGAACTTGAACATGAAGAGCTCATGCATGGATGATTTAAAAAGGGGATCACGCCTCTTGTATGTGAAGAGCTCATGTGCACCATGACTACTATAAAATCACCGCTGATACAATTTTATGTTTAAAAAGAAGGAGGTGTAAAAGAGATTTTGAAAGCAATTTTACCATAAGGAGTGCCACATAAAAAAGATAAAAGAAAAAGAGCAAAAAGGGAAAAGTTGAAGTGAGGGTCAGGCGAGTATCTTTTAATGGTAATTCGAGCAACAAATGACTTTGAAAGGTCATACAATAGTCATGTGAAGGTCAGCTGAGTGTTAGTTAAAAGTCAACTGAGTTGCAAATGGCATTGGATGTCGCGTGAGATTTGAGTAAAAATTGGTCTAGTGTTAGTTGAAAGTCAAAAAAGCGACAATAGTCAGTGGTGGTCTCATGAAGTTCATGTGAATATTGGCTGAATGTCAATCGAGTGTCAATCAAGGGATGAAATTCATTGGATGTTCATGTGAAATTCATGCAATGAGTGATCAAGAGAATGGCATTTCCACTGAACAAGTGGGAACTACACTTGATGTGACAGACCGGATTATTTTTCTTAAATAATCCTCCGTCAATAAAACAATATAATTTAATATCATAAATTTCTGCAAAAAATCGAGTAGAGTTTCATTTGTAAATCGGACATTTGCCAAAATACAAACACCTGTACAAAACTCTGCACAATATCCACATATACACTTATCACCATACACAGGATCTTATAGCCACCAAAACTCCAGCAGTGGCACCGACGTCATAACTCATATATGACATCGGCTCAGGAAAAGATGCCAACTAGAAAAACCCAAGTATGACCACAAATACAACCTGCAAAAGCATGACAACCATAATATACAAGAAACAAAAATTATCCATCCATCCATATATACCGACAAGGCATGATAATATACAAAATTTCCGTGTCGTACAAAAATGAACTAAATCCTCAAGCTCCTTACAAAATCAGGTCTCCTAACTCATCTCTCTGGCTTACTTGGTCTCGTCGGGCATCAAAGCATTATCATCTGAAAAGAGAGAGAGAAAACGTGAGCATATCGCCCAGCAAGTATAAACATACCCGAATATTGATAAACAGTAAAGACAATAATGGGATGGAAAAAATCACATTTATTTTAAATAAAAGGGAGCATCAAATAAAAGGGAGCATAAGAGGAAGGAAACCTTTGGAGTTTGTATTTACATACTTTTATTATTTCCTTTAATCTTTGCGGACTAGGGCCAGTAAGTCGTACTAGCAATGATGAGAGAGAATGAGAAAAGGATCATGATACTCCACATGATCTAAGGCCGTGAGGGCTTATTCATAGGCCCAGCCGAGGGGTCATCTACATATCATGCCTGTAGACGGGCCTGATAAACGCCCCATTTCCCCGGGGTACCTGGACAGTTCCTCGTTCTTCCACAATAGTATTCTAGGGCGTGACACGGACATCACCCGCTCACACAAGTGGCCAGAATATGAGGCCAAAGTATTCTTCGGGTTCCTACCGAGATAGACGTGTCAAGCCAGAGAATACTACCCAATGAACATAAGTCTATGGTCCTAGTTTCATGATTCTATTTCCATCTCCATTCGAGGGAAAGTCCACCATATCCAATTTGCCATATCTCCTGCCATTTGGGAGGTTCCATCATTCACATATCATATTATGGACTTCCCTCCGTTTACTCATTTTGTTCTTATCTCACTTTGGAACTTAAACATTTTGACATATGATTACCAAGGTTATGAGAGATTGGAAGTTCTTACCATCGTTGAGCCAATATCACGTCGGGGTCCTCCGGAGCCCGTTGCATTGCAATCGATACACAAATTCGTAATTTCAAGCTTACATTCCAATATAAACAGTTAGTTATGCTTCTTATGACAATTAAATAGGGTAGAAACATGCAAATAACCCATTATACCTCGGATGAACAGTAACGGTGGTATTTTAGAGCGTTTGGACGTCATAAACGGGTCGGTTCTTGTCCGATTGAACGTCCAGTCGATACGTATGCATACTTAGGACTTGATAATTCATATTTTGGAGTCATTTTGACGTTTATTCAAGGAGGAAACAGAGCGACCCAATTAAGCTACGGGATTAGGGTTTGGTGGTACCAAGCCGAATGATTCGGACAACAAACTGAACAAATAATTGCATAATCATTGAACATAAATCATGGGTTGTACATTTTATACCTTTTGGGTGGGTATCGAAACGATAATACCCGATGGAGAACGAATAAAAATTAAAAGAGAGTAAATAGTGAGTATGAGAACACTTGCCTCAACGCGTGCTATCACTTTTATCACTAGCTTTCGGACGGATTCGGACTCTACACCTCGATCTCCTTCATTCTCTCTAAGATCGGCGTTCTCTCTCTCTCTTTCTCTGGAGCGCGCAGCAGGTGCAACCGGCTGGCGGCGCTTCTATAACAAAATCCCAAGTCTAGTATTATTTATTGTTGATTGCCTCATGTTAAGTATATTTTAGACTCGGAACCTCACACTTGATGAGTGCATGATAGACGGATGTACTCTTTTTAGATAGAATAGGTAAACAAATCTACATTAAGGGGTTTTTGCCCGTCAATTGTAGTGGAACCAGCACATGAAGAGCACATGCATGGATTGTTTAAAAAGGGGATCACGCCTATTGTATGTGAAGAGTTCATGTGCAGTATGACCACTATAAAGTCACCCTTGATACAATTTTAGGTTTAAAATGAAGGAGTTGCAAAAGAGATTTTGAGAGTAATTTTAACATAAGGAGTGCCACATAAAAAAGATAAGAAATAAAATAGAGAAAAGAGAAAAGATGAAGTGAGGGTCAGGCGAGGGTCTTTTTAGGAAAATCCGTGCGACAAATGACACTGAATGGTCATCCAATAGTTATACGAAGGTTAGCTGTGTGTTATTCAAAAGTCAACCGAGCAACAAATAGCACTAGATGTCGTGTGAGATTTGACTAAAAGTTGTTCTATTGTTAGTTGAAAGTCAGCTAAGCTACAATAGTCAGTGGAGGTCTCATGAAGTTCATCTGAATTTTGGTTGAATGTCAATAGAGTGTCAATCAAGTGATGAAATTCATTGGATGTTTATGCAAAATTCATGCAATGAGTAATCAAGAGAAAGGCATTTCCAATGAACAAGAGGGAACTACACCTGATGAGCACAAGATAGACGGCTGAACAATTTTTAGATAGAATAGGTTCACTAAATGTGCATTGAGGGTTTTTGTGCATCAATTTTAGTAGAACAAGCACATGAAGAGCACATGCATGTATTGTTTAAAAAGGGGATCATGCCTATTGTATGTGAAGAGCTCATGTGCACTATGACTACTATAAAGTCACCCCATAAACAATTATAGGTTTAAAATAAAGGAGGTGTGAAATAGAATTTGAGAGCAATTTTAACATAAGGAGTGCCACATAAAAATGATAAGAGCAAAAATAAAGAAAAGTGAAATGATGAAGTGAGGGTCAAGGGAGGGTCTTTTAAGGATAGTCTAAGCGACAAATGAGGCTGAATGGTCGTACAACATTTATGCGAAGGTCAACTGAGTGTTAGTCAAAAGCCAACTGAGTAGCAAATGTCACTGTATGTCACGTGAGATTTGAGCAAAAGTTGGTCTACTATCAGTTGAAAGTCAGCTAAGCAACAATAGTCAGTGGAGGTCGCATGAAGTTCATGTGAATATTGGCTGAATGTCAATTGAGTGTCATTTAAGTGATGATATTAATTGGTTGTTCATGTGAAATTCAAGCAATGATTGATGAAGAGAAAGGCCTTTCCAATGAACAAGAGGAAACTGCGCCTGATGAGTGCCTCATAGACAGCTGTGCAGTTTTTAGATTGAATAGGTACACTAAATTTAAATTGAGGGGTTTTTGTGTGTCAATTTTAGTGGAACCAGCACATGAAGTGCACATTCATGGATTGTTTAAAAAGCGGATCATGCCTATTGCATGTGAAAAGCTCTGGTGCTCTATGACTACTATAAATTCACCCCTGTTACAATTTTTGGTTTAACATGAAGAAGGTGTGAAAGAGATTTTGAGAGCAACTTTTAACATAAGGAGTGCCACATAAAAAAGATAAGAGAAAAAAGGGAGAAAAGAGAAAAGATGAAGTGAGGCTTAGGCGAGGTTCTTTTAAGGGTAATCTGAGTGACAAATGGCACTGAATGGTCGTACAACAGTTTTGTGACGGTCATCTAAGTGTTAGTCAAAAGTCAACTTAGTAGCGAATGTCACTGGATTTCTCGTGAGATTTGAGCAAAAGTTGGTCTAGTGTTAGTTGAAAGTCAACTAAGTGACAATAGTGAGTGGAGGTCGCATGAAGTTCATGTAAATATTGGCCGAAGGTCAATTGAGTGTCAATTAAGTGATAAAATTCATCGGATGTTCATGCAAAATTCATGCAATGAGCGATCAAGGGAAAGGCATTTCCATTGAACAAGCAGGAACTCTACCTGATGAGTGCATGATAGACGGCTATACACTTTTTAGATAGAATAGGTACACTAAATGTGCAGTGTGGGGGTTTTGCGCATCAATTTTAGTAGAATTAGCACTTGTGGAGCACATGCATGGATTGCGTAAAAAGGGGATGACGCCTATTGTATATGAAGAGCTCATGTGCACTTTGACCACTTTTAAGTCACCCCTGATACAATTTTAGGTTTCTACTGAAGGAGGTGCGAAAGTGATGTTGAAAACAATTTTAACATTAGCAGTGCCACCTAAAAATGATAAGAGAGAAAAGAGAAAAGATGAAGTGAAGGTTAGGCGAGGGTCTTTTTAGGGTAATCTGATCGACAAATGACACTGAATGGTCATGCAATGGTTATGCGAAGGTGAGTTGAGTGTTAGTCAAAAGACAACTGAGTGGCAATTGTAACTGGATGTCACGTGAGATTTGAGCAATAGTTGGTCTGTTGTCAATTGAAAGTCAGCTAAGCAACAATAGTTAGTGTACATTTCTTGAAGTTCATGTGAATATTGGCTGAATGTCAATTGAGTGTCAATTAAGTGATGAAATTCATTGGATGTCCATGTGAAATTCATGAAATGCGTGATCAAGAAAAAGGCATTTCCAATGAACAAAAGGGAACTATACCTGATGAGTGCATGATAAACGGCTGTACACTTTTTGGATAGAATAGGTACACTAAAGGTAATTTGACGGGATTTTTTGCGTCAATTTTAGTGGAACCAGCACATGAAGGGCGCATGCATGGATTGTTTAAAAAGGGGATCACGCCTATTGTATGTGAAGAGCTCATGTGCACTATGACAACTGTAAAGTCACCCCTGATACAAATTTAGGTTTAACATGAAGTAGGTGCAAAAGAGATTTTGATCACAATTTTGACATAAGGATTGCCGGCAAAAAAAGATAAGAGAAAAAAGAGGGAAAGGAGAAAAGATGAAGTGACGGTTAGGCGATGGTCTTTTAAAGGTAATTCGAGCGTCAAATGTCACTGAATGGTGGTACAACAGTTATGCGAAGGTCAGCCAAGTTTTAGTTAAAAGTCAACTAAGTAGCAAATGTCAGTGGATGTCGCGTGAGATTTGTGCAAAAGTTGGTCTAGTGGAAGTTGAAAGTCAGCTAAGCGATAATAGTCTATGGATATCACATGACGTTCTTGTGAATATTGGCTGAATGTCAACAGAGTTTCATTTAAGTGATGAAATTGATTGGCTGATCATGTGAAATTCTTGCAATGAGTGATCAAGAGAAAGACATTTCCAATGAACCAGAGAGAACTGTGCCGGATCAATGCATGATAGACGGTTGTGCAGTTTTTAGATAGAATAGGTACACCAAATATGCATTGAGGGGTTTTTACGCATCAATTATAGTTGAACCAGCACATTGTGAGCACATGCATGGATTGTTTAGAAAGGGGATGATGCCTATTGTATATGAAGAGCTCATGTGCACGACGACTACTTTAAAGTCACCCCTGATACAATTTTAGGTATAAAATGTAAGAGGTGAAAAAGTGATTTTGAAAGCAATTTTAACATAAGGAATGCCACAAAAAAAATATAAGAGAAAAATGAGAGAAAATACAAAAGATGAAGTGAGGCTCATGCGAGGGTCTTATATGGGTAATCCAAGTAACAAAAGGCACTAAATGGCAGGATGATAGTTATTCAAAGGTCAGCCAAGTGTTTGTTAAAATTCAACCAAGTAGCAAATGTCATTGGATGTCACGTGCGATTTAAGAAAAAGTTGGTCTAGTGTCAGTTGAAAGTTAGCTAAGTGACAATTGTCAGTGGAGGTCGCATGAATTCAGGTGAATGTTGGCTGAATGTCAATTGAGTGTCAATTAAGTGATGAAATTCATTGGATGTTCACGCAAAATTCCTACAATGAGTGATCAAGAGAAAGGCATTTCCAAGGAACAAGAGGGAACTACTCCTGATGAGTGCATGATGGATGGTTGTACAATTTTTAGATACAATAGGTACACTAATTGTGTATAGAGGGGTTTTTGCGGGTTAATTTTAGTGAAACTAGCACATGAAGAGCACATGCATGGATTATTTAAAGTGTGGATAACGTCTATTATACGTAAAGAGCTCATGTGCACTATGACTACTATAAAGTCACCCCTAGTACAATTTTAGGTTTAACATGAAGGAGGTATGAAATAAATTTTGAGAGCAACTTTAACATAAGGAGTGCCACATAAAAAAGATAAGAGAAAAAAGAGAGAAAAGAGAAAAGATGAAGTGAGGGTTAGGCATGGTTCTTTTAAGGGTAATCCGAGGGACAAATGACACTGAATGGTAGTACAACAGTTGTGCGATGGTCAGCTGAGGGTTAGCCAAAAGGCAACTGAGTCGTGAATGTCACTGGATGTCACGTGAGATTTGATCAGAAGTTAGTCTAGTGTCAGTTGAAAGTCAGCTAAGCAACAATAGTCAGTGGAGGTCGCATGAAGTTCATGTAAATATTGGCTAAAGGTCTATTGAGTATCAATTAAGTGATGAAATTCATTGGATGTTCACGTGAAGTTTATGTAATGAGTGATCAAGAGAAAGGCATTTGCAATGAACAAGAGAGAACTATTCCTGACGAGTGCTTGATAGACGGTTGTACACTTTTTAGATTGAATAGGTACACTAAAGGTAATTTGACTTGATTTTGAGCGTCAATTTTAGTGGAACAAGCACATGAGTGGCTCATGCATGGATTGTGTGAAAAGGGGATCACACCTATTGTATGTGAAGAGCTCATGTGCACTATGACTACTAAAAAGTCACCCTTGATACAAATTGAGGTCTAACATGAAGTAGGTGCGAAAGAGATTTTGAGCAATTTTGACATAAGGATTGCCCCATTAAAAAAGATAAGAGAAAAAGGAGGGAAAAGAGAAAAGATGAAGTGAGGGTCAGGCGAGGGTCTTTTAAGGGTAATTCGAGCGTCAAATGTCACTGAGTGGTCGTACAATAGTTATGCAAAGGTCAATTGAGCGTTAGTCAAATGTCAACCGAGTATCAAATGTCAGTGGATGTCGCGTAAGATTTGAGCAAAAGTTGGTTTTGTGTAAGTTGAAAGTCGGCTAAGCGACAATAGTCAGTGGATATCGCATAAAGTTCGTGTGAATATTTGTTGAATGTCAATGGAGTTTCAATTAAGTGATGAAATTCATTTGATGTTCATGCGAAATTCTTGCAATGAATGATCAAGAGAAAGACATTTCCAATGAACAAGAGGGAACTGCACCGGATCTATGCATGATAGACAGTTTTGCGCTTTTTAGATAGTATAGGAACTCTAAATATGCATTGATGGGTTTTTGCGCATCAATTATAGTTGAGCCAGCACATGGAGAGCACATGCATGGATTGTTTAGATAGGGGATGACGCCTATTGCGTGTGAAGAGCTCATGTGCACGACGACTACTATAAAGTCACCCCTGATACAATTTTAATTATAAAATGTTGGAGGTACAAAAGTGATTTTGAGAGCAATTTTAATATAAGGAGTGCCACAAAAAAATATAAGAGAAAAATGATAGAAAATAGAAAAGATGAAATGAGGGTCGGGCGAGGGTCTTACATGGGTAATCCGAGCAACAAAAAGCACTTAATGGTTGGACAATAGTTATGTGAAGGTTAGCCGAGTGTTTGTCAAAATTCAACCAAGTAGCAAATGTCACTGGATGTCATGTGTGATTTAAGCAAAAGTTGGTCTAGTGTCAGTTAAAAGTTAGCTAAGTGACAATTGTCAGTGGAGGTCGCATGAAGTTCAGGTGAATGTTGGCTGAATGTCAATTGAGTGTCAATTAAGTGATGAAATTCATTGGATGTTCACACAAAATTCCTATAATGAGTGATCAAGAGAAAGGCATTTCCAATGAACAAGAGGAAACTACTCTTGATGAGTGCATGATGGACAGTTGTACAATTTTTAGATAGAATAGGTACACTAATTGTGTATAGAGGGGTTTTTGCGGGTTAATTTTAGTTAAACTAGCAAATGAAGAGCACATGCATGGATTATTTAAAGTGTGGATAATGTCTATTGTACGTAAAGAGCTCATGTGCACTATGACTACTGTAAAGTCACCGCTGATACAAATTTAGGTATAACATGAAGTAGGTGTGAAAGAGATTTTGAGCACAATTTTGACATAAGGATTGCCAGCAAAAAAAGATAAGAGAAAAAAGAGGGATAAGAAAAAAGATGAAGTGACGGTCAGGCGATGGTCTTTTAAAGGTAATCCGAGTGTCAAATGTCACTGAATGGTCGTAAAATAGTTTTGCGAAGCTCAGCTGAGTGTGAGTCAAAAGTTAACTGAGTAGTAAATGTCAGTGGATGTCATGTGAGATTTGAGCAAAAGTTGGTCTAGTGGAAGTTGAAAGTCAGCTAAGCGACAATAGTCTATGGATATCGCATGAAGTTCTTGTGAACATTGTGACGGAACGGATTATTCTCCATTGAATAACCTCCGTCAATGTCTAAACACACCCTAGAGCCCATAATTAACCTATCGTCTCTACAGAAAATCCGGCAAAGTTTCCTCTACAACTGGACGAAAACCAAAATACAACCTGTTAAATATCACCCTGCAACAAGCATACAACTAATCAAAGGCTTAGCTCAAAGCCTACAACATGCCACACAGGATCACAACACAGCCATATCATCCATGGCTCCAACACAGTACACAACCTACAGTACTGGATCTAGAGAGATGCCATCTAATATGAAACAAAACTCAAAACATCGATACAAACGCGGAAGCATACTATATCATCATAATCTGCGGAAGCATAATAAAACCGTAAAAAAAAACAACAATAATGAGCCACGCTCAACCGCGAGCGGCTGTCCACAGTCCGATCCATCTCTAAGTCCAAATCTTCTGATCATTCGCCGTCCAGCCAATCACATCAAGCAAGCCTCCCCTTACTCTATCTATCCGGCGTTGGCTAAGTGTTCTCATCTGAAAGGAAGACAACAACAGCAAGAGTGAGCCAACAGCTCAGCAAGTATAATCATAAACACCCCTCCAAAACACGTACAAGAACTGAAACGAGAGGGGATACACACACTCTCCACAATAAAGGAATAGTACAGGGAATAGGAAGCAACTGGAATTACTCGATCCCTACAGTTCTCACGGTTTCATCTTTGATCACTGGATTCATTCGGTTCATCATTTAGATTCATGAGATTCTCATTACAGTTCATGGTTCTGTTTCGAATCACTTGATTCACGGGTTCATCGATTGGACATTA
>JAODPA010080500.1:0-26683 GCA_025585075.1 Nepenthes mirabilis | reverse complement strand
CAGACTTATGTCCAGATTTTTTACATTTTTAACATATGGTTTTTAATAATTTATTTTCTTTACTAGTTTTGTTTTTTTTAGAGGGCTTAAATACTTTTGTAGGTGAATTAAGTATTAAAGAAGTTTCTTTATGATTTTCTTTAATCTTTGTGACTTGTGATGTGGAAGGTAAAGAAGGTGCTTTGCTTATGGCATTTGCTAAGGATGTTGAAGTGTTTATAATATTAGAGTTTAATTGAATAATTTTTTGTTCGTTATATTCTATCGGAGTTTCATTTAGAAGTTTATTAGTTTGACTAATTTTTAATGGGGAGTTAGATAACTTATTTATTTTCATGGTTAAGTTTTCTTTTGTTTTTGGAGAATTAGATAAATCATTTATTTTCATAATTAATTTATTTAAAAGTACTTTTCTTTGTTGTGAAGATAGGGTTAATGTAACATGATCTAAAATTGGTGCAGCGTAGGCTTCAATTTGATCTATAATTGATAAAAATTTAGTAGGCCTTGACTTAGGATGAATTAGAGTTTCTAAAGTAATTTCTTCTTCTTCGTCGTCTTCAATATCTTCTTCAACTATTGGTTAAGAAGTTGGTCTAATCTAAATTCTTCTTCAGTCATCTCTTCATATTCGTCTTCATATTCTTTCTTAATGTCATTATTTTTTATTTTTGTTGTTAAGGTGCAAATCATGTTTGATTACATATTCTTATTTGATTGATATATATTTTGTTTAGTCGAATCATTATCTTTATTATCTTTTGTTATATTAGATACATTATTTTGAGAATTGTTTCAAAAATTTTTATTGCTATCTAGTTGGTGAACATTTCTTATATAGGGGATAAACCACTCAAAAAATGGTAAAGTTCTTTTAAGTAAATTCATTGTTTGCTTCCACGTACTTCTATATTCTTCTATTTTTTCTTTAGTAAACGTATCAAAAAATTAATTTCTCAAGCTATTATATTTTTCTAACATAAAGTCTTTTCTAAGTGCATCCATATCTGGAGTAAATTCTTTTTCAATACTAATTACATTAATTGTTTGCATTTCTGATAGAGTTGGTGATTGTGGGGTTGATTGTGTAATAATTTCAGGAATAGGGTTTCTACTTTCTATATTTCTTGTATCATGGAAATACGTAGGTTGGTATCTAGTATTTGTTGATAGTCTAGAGTTTTCATAATCTTTTCTAGAGTTTTCATATTTAGAAATAATTGAAGGAGGTCTTGTATTATTATAACTTAGTGATCTAGGTAAATAGGTTTGTGGTTGGCTAAAATTTAAAATAATATTACCTTCAGGTATTTCAGTAATATTAGTAAATTCTCTTCTTGTTAGATATCTAGGTGGTTGAGGAAAATTCACTTGTCAGTCTTGTGATAAAGTAATTTCTTTCCATTTTAGTAATTTTGGAGTAAAAGTAGCAAGGTGTTCTGCTTCTACTTGTAAGACACTTGTCTCACCAGGTGGAGTCTGAATGAGACATTTTGGATTAAATCGACTCGTAAGGAGTTTAAAATAAATTCGATAAAGGATTAAAAATCCTCTTCTGTTTTCCTGTTGAGCTAAGCCAGGAAGATGAACGTTAAGAACTAACGTGTTAAGTATGATCGGGTCATTAAGATCAACTGAAAAGTTGGGTGCACAGTTAAAGTAGATTGGTCCGTTACATAAATTTAATTGAACAATTGCTAAAAGAGAATCTTTATATTTTAATAAAGTTTGATCTTTTAAATATAATAAAACTGGTATATCAATTCCTAATTTGGTTAAAGGTTTTATGGCTATCTGAATTAATCCATAATAAATATACTTATAACCTTGTTGTTTAAATTTTTCAATTGATAAAGATGATAATAATCTAATTTCTTCGTATTCATTTTTAATTGAAATCGTTTGTTCATGATATTTAATTGCTAAAACAGTTTTAAAATCAAAAGTGTCTATCTGATAGATTTTTTCCATGTTTTGTGTGGAAAAAGTCCAACCAGAATAATTCTGACCACTATTCGGTATACTCAGTAATTCTCTAGTGTTTATCGTTGTACTCTGATTTGAAGTACTACCCCTGAACATGCGTCTTAGTCTCGAAGCCATTTTCAAGTGTTTCTACAAATGATGGATAAAACTAAATTTCCTACAAATGAAGCATAAATCTAATTTCCTACAGATGATACATAACCGTTACTTGCAAACTTAATGAAACAAGAACACCCCCGATAAAAATGCCCTTTTTTCCACTTCGACGGGCAAACACATTGGTTCACAGGCTTAACATTTCTTATCGTTTTCAAAGCTATTCATGCAAGTGATCATGCCTTACTCAAATATAAAAAATTAGCGTATATGCCTTACTCAAGTGCAGAAAAAGTAGAACATATGCCTTATACTATGTAGAAAAAAAATGGACATGACTCTGATACCATTCAGGACAATCGTGGATACTGTCCGCTTTGGGCCTGGAAGACCTCATGGTTTTCCTCAAAATGCATCTACGAAGGTAAGGGCCTCCACGCCTTATAAGCGCTTCAACGGCTCCTTCCCAAACCGATGTGGGACATCCTCCATCACGGCCCTGTCTCTGATACCATTCAAGATAATCGTGGATACTGTCCGCTTTGGGCTTGGAAGCCATCACGGTTTTCCTCAAAATGCGTCCACGAAGGTAAGGACCTCCATGCCTTATAAGGGCTTCAATGGCTCCTTCCCAAACTGATGTGGGACATCCTCCCTCACGGCCCTGTCTCTGATACCATTGAGAACAATCGTGGATACTGTCCGCTTTGGACCTGGAAGCCCTCCAACACATTATATTCCAAAACACCCAGTTGGACCTAGTACTTCAAGATCCAAACCAAGAAGTCATCAAGTTATGGGATCTCCAATATTATCTGTCTCCTCCAAACGATCTAGACGATCTACGCAAGCGAAGAAGCAAATGAAAGCCCAACAGGTCTAATTAGATACAATGATGGTTTAGATGACCCAAATGCATCAACAACTCTCAAAGCAAGTACAAGACTTTAAGACCTAATGGGCTGACATATCAGATGATGATCCAACACCAGATTCATCTACCCAACTACCATCACGTACGGATAGTCCACGACTGTCATATGTAGCCGGTTATGCCCAAGATCTATTCAGTTTTTGAATGGACTGCTAACATTTATGTTAAAATTACAGGTACTGAATCTTATCAATATTCATCCTCAGTAATTTGACAGCATCTATATCAAGAAAAACAAACCAAGATTCGAAAACGACAGCTTAGATTTACACTATTTTAACATCAACAACCAAAACCAAATTAATAAACATTTTATGAGATTCCTCCTATTGGACAGCTGGACGCTTCAGAAGAATAGATGGGACTCTATACAAAATTAGTACCTTCCGTTGTAAAAAAAAATCATAATAATATAATACTCAGCAGACAAACCTCTATTATGAAATGCACACAATGTACAGTATGCAGAGCTCATAATACAACTGAAGCAGTAAGTCAAAAAGTTTTCAAAAAGTTTTACTATGCAGTTACTATGCAAACACTATGCAGCACTATTTATCAAAGTGACTGACGATAAATAACAGAATGGTTATCATCAGCAAACGACAGACGATCAAACCAAACAATCAATTATCAAAAATAATGACAAGACGCAAAACGGAATTGATTCCTGGCAATTATGTAGCAACATATCAACGGCTCAGATTCGACGCAATTATTTCAACAAATCAACGGTGCAAGACATTCAAGAACTTCTATTTAAAGCTCTATTTATCTCAGTTGAAGGCAGAACCTGGTAGAAGCCAGCGCCAAGCTTAAACCAGAGCTTAGAAAGCTTCAATCAAAATCTCCTTCAAGCCGTTCTTATTTTCTTTCCCTGTAAATTTTATTTTTTTCTCCTTGTACAAATTTATTTATTTTTATTTAACCTTCGTTGTACCAACTCTCAGAGTATGTAATCAACCTCTTCAATCAAAGTCCAGCAGTTTATTCAGCCTTATTCTGGTATATTCTTATTCTTCTCTGATTTTTACGTTTTAGTTTGTACGTACGATTGTGAAATACGATCCTGCATACATATTCATACTGATACCAACCTACATATGTGGATGGTAAGAAATGTTTATATGAAATTATACACATGTGGGCTGGTATATTTATAAGTGCCTGGTGAGTTCGGAATAATGATAGTCTGTTAGCTGATCATTCCTATACCACATTGATAAATTATTCTCTGTGTTAATTTCGTTGGCGTGTGTACATTCTATTGACACTCTATGGATAAGTAAAGGAGAGCGTGCGAAGACTTTATGGTAACTGGACGAATGAGAGTCCGTGGGATCGCAAAGTAGTCTATACTTTTCCAATACTGGTTCCATTCCGGAGGATTGAGGTTGTTATTCTTGAGGAGGGATGTTTATAACCTAGTGACCCTCGTAGAGAATGATATCTGGGATATCATTGGCGATGGGTATCGGAGATGGTATGAATATACTACGGGTACATCCTCTGAGAGAACAGTATGGGTAGTGGGGATACCTTGGATGACCTCGTTGTATTACTCAGCCGTTGGAGGCCAAAATATACGGTCTTTGGTTCATTATGGTAGAATAAGGTCCAGAGAGATCCTTACTATCTAGTACAGTAGTGACCTCTAATTAAGTTGATAATCAGATCCTTGTTATCTCATACGGTTAGTCAAAATGGATGCTTATAACTTAGTGACCATCATAGAGGATGATACCTGGGATATCATTGGCGAGGGGTATTAGAGATGGTATCAGCATGCTACGAGTATAGCCTCTGAGAAGACTGTAGGAGTAGTGGGGATACCATAGATACCAGGTAACCTCATGGTACTCACCCAGTCGTCGGGGGTATAAATATGCAGCATTTGGTTCACTACGGTAGAATAAGGTCCGTAAAGACTACTGTCATTCATACAGTTGTGATTTTGTATTGAACTGATGATCAGATTCGACGGAATCTATATTGCTTCCTTGATACTTAGCCGTTCATGTGACCTTTGGGTCATGGACACGACATGTTATTGAGTCTTGGACAGTGGTGGATATATTACCTACTATGATTGATTTTATTCATTATTTTATCGTCCAATATACTTTATTGTACTCCTCTTTTATTGTTCATTTTTACTTGCTGGGTATTCGGCTCACCCTTATAATTTATTGGCTCCAGATTAGATAGGTGGATATTAGGATCAAGAAGATCACGTGACTTTTTAGGTAGCCGTCAAATAGAGATGATATCAGAGTTCGAGGCTCTCCAGACGGAGATTTACGATTTTTGATCTAGTTGTTGTTCGACTTTGGTTAGATTTTCTTTATAAGAATTGGTATTTTGGGATATCGACATCGTTTATTGAAATTATTATTATTGCTATTATGGATATTTAATTTATGATGCATTTATGAGGATCATTGATGATATTTTGATAATGTTGAGTTATTTAATGATGTGTAATGTTTGAAATTGGGAATGATTCGAGACTTTCACCGTGACGGTCCGGGTCGGATTCGAGGATCCAAACTCGGGTTGTTATAACTAATGGTCTTTGAAAATTAAGATTCTGTGTGAGCATTTGGGGGTTCTAAGACCCAAGGATGTTTGAAGATATTAGACAATCAAGAAGATTTGAGGACCTAGTATAGTCTTCTGTTAATGAGGTATGGGTACTAGAATGCTAAGGATTTGTTTGAGATTTTTATTAATCTAAAAATTGTTGTGCAGATATGTCTATGTCTAACGAAGCTCACTATCGCCCCATGAGTCCCTCGAGAAGCCCCAGTCAAGCGGCAAATCCATCAAGTATGGATGAGGTAGTCAAAGTACATCATCAACTAACAGGACTAGTGACACAAGCGGTCGGGGCACAGGTCTTAGGACCAGCACCTAAGGAACGTGATCATTTCAATCAATTCATGGAGCATAAACTCCCAGAATTTATGAGAGAGGCTGATCCCGTCAAGGCGGATTATTGGTTGGAAAGAATGGAGAAGGTATTCGCGGTGACAAAGTGTTCTTCAGAGGATCAAGTTCGATATGCATCGTACAAGTTGAGTGGGGAAGCCGGGCATTAGTGGAACGCGAAGCTGAGCGAGTTGGGACCTGAGGTGGAGGCACTCACCTGAGAAACTTTTCGTCAGCTGTTCAATGACAAATACTTCCCAAAGAACTTGAGAAACAAAAAGGAGAAAGAGTTCCGCCAGTTACAATAGGGATCAATGAATGTTGCGCAATATGGGGCCAAATTCACGAAACTTTCACGCTATGCACCCAATCTTGTTGCCAATGGAGCAAGGAAGATGGAGAGATTCCGACAAGGCTTATCACGTGCTATCAGATGTCATTTAGCTTCTCACGAACTCGAGGACTACAGAGCAATTTTAAGAAGGGCATTGCTAATTGAGGAAGAGTTAGGGAGTGAGGCCCTAGCTCCTGCACCTATTACTAGTATCACTACTAAACCACCAGCGATTCTTGACAGGAAAAGGAAGACCTTCTTCAAATGCGGAAAGGTGGGACATAATTTCAGGAACTGTCACTCCAAACAATCACTGTCACACTCACAGTTAGGAACCATTCCCCCCACTCTGGCAGGGACACAGCAGACTCAGCCAGGATCGTCTTTTGGCAGGCGGGTTGAACCTCCCACTTGCTACAATTGCGATAAATTGGGACATTTCTCCCGTAATTGCCAGGCACCCAAGAAATTTGCATCTGTTCCACAACCAAAGAATTAGGTTCAAGGCAAGGTATTTTCACTGGTAGAGCAGAATGTCGAGACCACACCGACGGTCGTGGAAGGTACTCTTCTTATCCAATTATAGCTGCTCATGTATTATTCGATTCCGATTTCACACATTCATTCGTGACACCAAACTTGGCTATAAGACTAGCAGTGAAAGCGGTACCCTTAGACTTCGTATTGTATGTATCCTCACCAATGGGCGAGACAGTCCAATTGAGGATGATATACTCCCGTTGCAGAGTTCAGGGTGGTGACCATGAGCTGCCAGCTGATCTTATTCCATTAAAATGTGCGAGCTTTGATGTAATTCTAGGGATGGACTAGCTTGCCACCCATCATGCCCATATCGACTGTTCTCGAAAGATCGTAAATTTTTCCATTCCTAGGGTTTTCGGAGTTCGCGTTTCATGGTTTTGGGAGCTGGATAATGACTCCCACGATTTCTACAATTCATGCACGACATTTGCTGCGTAGCGGATGTTGGGGTTTCCTTGCATTCGTGTCTACTACAACAACATCGGTGCACCGCGTAGGGGACATTCTGGTGGTTAGAGAATTCGCAGATGTTTTTCCTGAAGAACTACCTGGACTTCCTCCGGAGCGGGAGATCGAATTTACAATAGACTTACTGCCAGGAACTGCACCAATATCTAAGGCTCCATGTAGAATGGTTCCGGCGAAATTGAAGGAGTTGAAGGCACAACTACAAGAACTTCTCGATCTAGGTTTTATTAGTCCCAGTATCTGCCCTTGGGGGGCGCCAGTGCTGTTCGTTAAGAAGAAAGACGGCTCAATGCAATTGTGTATCAACTATAGGGAGCTCAATAAGATGATGATTAAAAATAAATACCCATTGCCACGAATCGATGATTTGTTTGACCAGTTACAAGGGGTAAGTGTATTCTCAAAAATTGACTTGAGATCCGGGTATCACCAGCTAAAAATTAAGGAGAGTGATGTCCCGAAGACAGCCTTTCGCTCTAAGTATGGTCACTATGAATTCCTAGTGATGCCATTTGGCTTGACAAATGCACCAGTTGCATTCATGGACATGATGAACAGGGTATTCAAACCCTTTCTCGATAGGTTCGTCGTGGTCTTCATAGACGACATTCTAATCTACTCAAGGGATACAGCTGAGCATGAGGAACATTTAAGAGTTGTGCTGCAAAGATTGCGGGATGAATGCCTTTACGCCAAACTCAAGAAATGTGAGTTCTGGCTGAAAGAGGTCACTTTCCTAGGGCACGTTATTTCCGAAAATGGAGTATCGGTAGAACCGTCCAAAATAAAGGCTGTAATTGAATAGGAGCATCCAATCAACCCTACCGAAGTAAGGAGCTTCCTTGGCTTGGTTGGGTATTATCGGAGGTTCGTAGAAGGTTTCTCCAGCATAGCGATGCCGCTGACTAGACTAATGCAAAAGGATGCCAAATTCGTCTGATCTGAGAGCGACTAAAGTTGGTATAAGAGCATTTGTTTTCTTAAAGAATGCGTGCATTGGAGTGTGGACTCTATGACCTTCTTATGGTTAAGAAATTGGGCCTCTTCCTTTAGGTAGGAAGACTCGATTCATGGGCTTTGTCAGACCGGCTTCATTTCTTGATGTAGGCATTAATGGCGATAACGACTCCTTGGGAGGATTGCCTTCCTTCTGTGTTTTTGTAACAATTAGAGTTTATAGCAGACAGTGGAAAGAATCCAACACTTTTCTCATGGGGTATGTGCTGATTTTGCTGATGACCGTTGCCATAGAAGCTGCCTTTTGGGAAAATGCGTAATCAAGAAAGAAAGCAATTGTTGGTCGCAGACGAGAATGCAGGTCAAACTGGGCTTGGCCCACATAAGGCTTGCTCATGGGTCGGCTTACTGTAGTGTTATCGGATAATAAAAATGTTGACCGTCATTTGCGCTAGTTGCCCATCCTTACACTAGTCACATTTTTCTTTCATTCGGTCAACAATTTGTGTTGACTGTCTAGACTTATATGTGGGCCATTGTGGATTTGGGCAGCTCTTTCTTTTTGTGTCAACCCATTATGGGCGTATCTATCAATATCATTTGTAAAAAAGATGTATTATTTATGAAAAGTAAGATAATAAATGAAAATCTATGTATGATATGACAACTCCTAAAAAATACTTACGTTGACGTTTATTTTATTATTTTACTCATCAACCTTAACAGGATCAAACTGTTCCTTTTGAAGCTGCTCATGCACAACCACTAGAAAATATTTAGGCTATTTTTAACAATATATGATTATGGTTGATTGAATAATAATAGGAAAATATCTTTTAGTGACTCTTTAAATATCTCTATGATAAACTATTTCATCTATTAATATAACAAATACGTATAAAAATTGATAAATAAATAAATACTAAGCAATCTAAAAATATAAAAGATTAACCAAATAGTGTTCATTATTTCTTTCCTTAATTAGACTTTTTGAGCCTTAGACGTGATCATTTTGTGAAGTGCCACATAAAACAATCGCTCGGTTGTAAACCATCTTTCAATTCAAATGATATTAAATGAGAAGAATATTAGATATATTATTATCTAGACTGTGTCAATAACTCTTTTGATTCATATTAATTTGTCTAGCTATTCTAATATTTGTTTACTTATAAATTTCACTAGCTTTTTTTTTTTTTTTTTGGTTATTGTTGAATATTACGACAAGCAACAGGTGATGAATTTAATAATAAGTTGCTTTTTACTCACATGTTGTTCAACCCAGTAATTCAAAATCAACAAAATATATCAAAAAAGATACATGTTCAGCAAACATATGAAAACACACTATAAAAATGTATTAGTAAAGAAAAAATTGTCTAATTATTTGAAGAAAAATTACATAATTGACTTATAATTGACCCACATGAATCTAATACACAAGTTCTGAAAATGCTTAAGAATATAATATTGTCACAAATCTCAAGCTCCAAGAGCCGTCATGTTCATCTTACACAATTATTCAAAATATTCCCTAATCTGCCCACTAATTGGTCTATATAACCTAAAAACACTAATAGCATCTAATTACCTACTATTCATAGTGAAGGATATTAAATGGGTCTTCATTTCCCAAAAAGCTCACAAGCCCACTAAAATATTGTCTGTTGTTAGGTTACAATCTGTCCTCTTTTGAGACAGGCCTCAATTTTTATCATAGCACTATGCTTTTATGATACTTTAATTGGATTTAAACTTATTAGCTACTTGATAGGACGGCCTAATTGCTCATAATCTCTCTAATTGAGAATACATACAAAAATGGTTGTGAGCATCAATAATAACCTTAATCTCCATTAATTAAATTTGACTATGTGAATATATTATATTTATTTTATTGACTAACGTATGTGTCAATATAGTTGTCCTATTCTAACTATATATATTCTTTTTTATCATTGGTTATTTATCTTCTAAGACATTAGGCAAGGTCTTACAAGATATAAGATAGTATAGCATAATACAGTGTTTGAAAATGAACACCTTACTAGCTATGTAATGCTCAAACTTCATATTGTGGTGTTTTAATGATGTTGGAGAAGTATGTAACATGTAAACTTAGTATAACTTAATTGTTCAGTTTCATCTGAGCTTGTGTTCAATTCTAGAACTTGGAGTTCTAGTTATATTTGAATTCAAACGATATAATTTTAAAATCTGATATTTTAAGAGTTTTTAAACTAGCATTTAAATAATATAGAACAAAATTTGACTTTTGAATAACTTTCTATCCAATTATGAATATCATGATATAAATTTTTAGAAAGTCCTGAACCTCTAATATCTCTCGCTCCTGAAAATACATTACTCCACTCCTCATTCATTGAGCCTCCAAATAGAAGCATTGAGGCAAAAAAGAATCGGATTTTATTTTCTATTTTTCAAAACGGTCCAAATCTTTAAAATATTTATTTTAACTTATAAGCCTTTAAAATATTTATCAGTAACACTAACACGTTACAAAAAATCTGTAAAAAGTCCTTAAGGTATCCAAGCCTATAGTTTTTCATTAGTAGTACGAGTTGACTACAGTCACACAAGTTTACACTGTATAAATTAACCTTATACAGTAAATTTACTTTTACTAGCTTAGAAAATTTTAAAAATTTTTCTTTAAAATTGATTAGTTCTTTAACTTTTCCTCCATATTGGAGAAAATAGAGATAGTTCTTTGAGTATATCATCTAAAACTATTTATTCTTTGTTTATATCAACTATTTTAAGTGACCTTTTTTTTTTTTTTTGTCATTAAGTCTAAACTGTAACCAATTAAAAGGTTATTGACAATCCTACAAAGCTGTATCAGCCGTCCGCTTCCCAAAAGGGCATTCATGTCACCCTCTTTTCTCCCATATCTTACTTTCATGATGGCTTGCGTACCCACCGCCCACCCCAAAACCAAAATAGCAAGTGATTATTGCAGAAAATATTTTGAAAACACCAACTAAATATATCCAGTGATAAATGTAATACTAACTCATCCAGCTATTCACGCGGATCCAATGTTGTTAATGAATTAATAAAACACCACGTTACTAAGACGTCTACCCTAGTGCCACCCTGAAGAAGCGTCGTACTGTGATTTAGCCTTAATAAGGTAAAATAGAGAGAGGGGGGGGGGGGGACATAAACTGACAACACAAAGCTACTATCCCTGGATCCGAATTCCACATACCATAAACAGATGCAAGCCTGGATAAAGAGATCTTAGAAAACCTTTTCAGCCAGTCCAGCCCACACGTATGAATCCAAGTACCCAAAAACCAAACCAAAGACTCTCCACGCTTGACGCATAGGATTAGCCAGCCTTAATGTTGCAGAAGGATTTCATAAAAGCATCCTTCGAGGAATGAGCTAGGCCGGGTCATTTTTTAGTTACAGTAGCTAAAGACCCTGAAGCTATCACTTAGATTAAAAACTCACAAATTAATGTGTATGATTTCTATAGCCATATCGGTAATTTAAAGAGAAAACATTAAAAATGATTTAGTGCCCATTTCGATAAATTCTCCGGTAATCCCTATCCTGGGATAAAGTAGCATTGTAATGTTATCATTTATAAAAGGTAGCATCACCATATCTTCTTTGAAGACATGAGCAGACACTCTTGACTTTTTCTAGGGAAAGTAGAGGCAACGGCTCTGATTAATCAGAAGCACATAAGACATCAGGTGCTGTCAGAAGAGAGAGAAGGGTTACCTATCAATCGTTTACCTTACCAAACCGTTTGCATGAGTCACAGTATAAAGGAAGTCGGACATGGACAAACCAAAAGAGACAGGAAAAAACCAACATCCCGTTTCAAAGACCTAAAAAGCCTATTACTACCTAGATCAATGATTACCATATTCACATCTTCATGTCGACGCATTTTAATTATCATAAGCACCAATACCCACATTGAACTACCATTTTAAGTTTCAACATCTTCCCCTGGCATTTTCATAACACGCTCACTTCCAGAAGCCAGCATCTGCAAATACAAAAAAGGTAAATTGGATTAATCAAGAAATAGTGAATGAATCAATTGCAGTGTGAAACAATAAAGGCGGCAAATTCATTACTATTTTAAAATAGAATAGTGTTAGGGTGGAGACCCACCTCAGATGACATGGCATCCCCATCCATCCATCTGTGCTCACTAATGACCCCATGCAAAATGAATTGATGGATATACATCACATAACCCAAGGGTATCCCAAAGGTGTCTCAAACATCTCTTTTGAATAGGTCTTCCTCAAACCCACCCAACCCTAACCCCCCCCCCCCCAAAAAAAAAAAAAAAAAAGAGGAGTTTGTGAATGATGAGGGGACCACAGAACACCTTCTTATTCATTAACTAACCTATCAAGTGTTGGGGTCACTCCCGAGTGGCCGTTGTCCGCGGACTCCGTTGGAAGTATGGACGAGGACCTTGAATGAAGCGTCGTGTCCGAGAATACTTGGACGAAGACTCCATCCACGCGTGCGTTGACTTATTCTCTCATTAATGATCTGCGACAGCAATAAATGCGGGCCGGCTACTGTTGCGGTCTGATTGGATGTTGGTGGCGGCCACAACTTCCAAGACGTTGCAGGCCTACCAGGCGTGCGCCTGGCAGGCAACATGCCCTGCCACCCTAGCGCTAGGGTGGCTGGGTAGCCTCCTAGACTGGTAAATATATATATATTTATTTACATGTATATATATATGTGTAGAGATCATTTAATGTGTGTGTGAGAGGTTGGTGAGTTGTGGTGTGTGCCTTTGTGAGCAACCACTTTGTGAGACTTGTGAGAGAAACACTTTAGTGAGAGAAAGTCGTACACTTGAGGTTGTTTTCTTTAGTTTGAGTTTGTATAGCTAACACTTGTAAACAATCCTTTTATAGTGTATTCTTTCGTGGTTTTTCCATTGCTTAAAGAAGGGTTTTCCACGTTAAATTCGTGTGTTCCCTCTCATATTTTTTCTCTACCTCTCCCGACCGTCCGAGAGCTTTGCTCTCTGTATTCTGTCCGAGGGTTGTGTCCGCTCGGCCTTCCGCGCGTTTTTGCTCCAACATCAAGCTGGTTCTTTTTGAATGAATTCTCAATTGTGGATGAGGTAGCTCAAAGAAGCATGAATCACAATTTTGCACTTTAGAGGAGAGACGTGAAATATGCATCATGCTTCAAGCTGAACTCCATACCAACTAACCTTCCCCAGTTCAAGATAGGATGTGTTGCTAGTTCAACAGCCTATAACAGAAACCCGCAGTCTGCAACATATAAGCCCCTCATATGTAGATTATCTAAAAAGAGCTCTCTCTCTCTCTCTCCCCACCCCCCCCTTCCAGGCATTTCAAGCAGGAAAAGCAACACAAATGGTAGCTTTGTCTTCCACATCAATTTCCTGGGGAAGTAAACAATGCTAGTATATTGTGAAGGAGATGCTTTGGAAACACCCAATGAACACCCTTGGAACATAACGTGGCACCCATCCATCCATATATTCTTACGTTGGCCTGGTAGCATGGATGTATGGATAAAACATAAAACTTTGTTAATATGTAGACCTGAGGATATTCCATAGATGAAAAGTCAGAAAACCAGATCATCCTCTTAAGGATGGACCCCAGTCGTATCCCCATACAAAACGCCAACATCTATGAAAACCATAATTACTGGGATCTCAATACCCCCATTGGTACCACATACCTATGTATGATATACAGTATGTGGTTTCCATACTGGTTAAAGGACCACTTCTACAGGACTATAAACCCAGTACTATGTTTGACGATGGCCAGCACAGATCAACACAGCACATCATGAAAGCAAAATCACTAATAGTCCTACACCTGCTTAAAGCCTGGAGTCTTGGACACTGCTGATTTAACTTTATACTCCTCTCAATCCAACAATTCCAAATAAGTACATCCAGTAAATGCCGGTAAGTATATTAATCATTCTTGCATTAATCTTATTGACACTGTCATATTATTATAGAAGTATAAAAAGACTTGTTCCTATAATTTATCCCAAATACTGTGGTACTACAAGGCTACCCTTGCAATTCCCGAGAAAAAATAAAGCAATTTGGGAATTCTTTTTTACAAATAGAAAATCCCTATCCAGCATTACGACATGGATTTTTTTGCAAATTTTTAGACTCAAATTCACATATCACTTTCCCACCATTCCAAAATCTTCTAGTAGTATACACTTTTATTTTCTCTTTTGCCCTGCCATCCCTCACATTCTATCCGATGGAAGATTTTGATGTCCGCCCTAGTTGAAATCCGAAAGGCTTAGATTTTGGGGACGCTCAATGGTTTGAACTTGAAATCTCATTGTTCAGATTTCAGGTTCAAATCATGTGGAAGGGGAATGAGTTTATGGGATGAGGGAAGTATTACCTCTTTGTGCAGCAAGTAGCCTGTAAGTCCCAATGGTACCACTACTAACACCCCCCCCCCCCCCCTAAAAAAAAAGGAAGAAAATCTACATTCATAGAGACAACATCCTCTCCAAAAAGGGAATTGGTTACTACAACAAAATCAACTCAGAATCCTCCCCAACAAAAAAAAAAAAAAAGAGCATAGCTAATTGAATGCCTCTCATGAAATCTAAATTGAATAATTGGCTATTTGGTAGTATCTTGAAACTAAATGATTCCAATCACATAAATAATATCTGATACAAAAAAGGTACCTTGCCCTGAAGTTCTGTAAGTGTAGATCTCAACAAATTATCTCCAATAATTTGCCTCAACTTTTTAACAAATCCTTCCCGACTCAATGTCTTCTCCTGACAGAATACAAAGATGCACATGCACACAGCGAGAAGAAGTGTTGGAGCAAAAAATCAAGAGACAAATAAAATAAGTCAAAAGCTCAGGAATACTCATGCCATTATACATACCCTGAAGTGTTTATAATACATATGAACTTGATTCATATCATTGGAAGGAACTTTCTCTGAAATAGCCGAAAACAGCATAGGAAAAGGCATCCATGGAGATTTAGGAATCCTCAGAAAGCTCGAATTCAAACTAGTGAATCTTTCCTTTGATCCATCAAATGATAAATTTGACTGGAAATCACTTCCCTGAGAATAGTCAGTGTAAACGTTGCGACACACCTCCGCAATCAATATGAAGAAACTCAAAAGGCTCCAGCATACAAACCATAGTCAAGTCACAAGAAATATCCAATGGCATCACGAATGCATAATGTCAGCATCAGCAAAGCTTTACATCTTATAAAGTTGGATAGGCTAAATGAATATACTTTTATTTTGCTCGTTTAAAAAATCCTCCAAGGGTAGACAATTTTATTTTAATCATTAAAACCTCACTCCAAATTTTCAAGGCCAGCTCTCCCTATCTTTTTGCCTCTAGATGCAAAAAATCATCCTTTCCCATTGGCAATGCATTAGGTCTGCGCTTCGAGTGTCTTGACTACCTTAATTGTTGTTGCATATCTCTCCATCCATCAGTGATCTAATTGACTACGGATCATTCTTTTCTTATCTTATCTTCCGGAGTGAACTCACTTAGTCACCTTAACATTTTTCTCTACAAATCATGAACTTTTTGTACTTTTTTCCATTAACTAACATTTCAATTTACAAAATAAAGTGAATCTAATAGCTATCTCATAAAATACTCGTTTCAATTTTAGAGGCACCTTCCATTTCTAAAAGCAATTATGATACCTTTCCTTACTTTAAGAAGCATGTGCCTCTGATCCCTCCAAATCTTAAATGTTAGATCCAAAGTAACAAAATTATTATGTTACGAATGTTTTTACATTAATTTTGGCATGTTCAATATTTTGCTTAAAATTACTAAGTTGTACTTCATGTATTACTTTTTACTTCTTAAGCCCTTAAAATTCTAGAACCTCGTTCATAGATCAAAGGGTTCTTTCATTCCCGCTCTAGTTTCTTTTATAAAAACATTATTATCTGGAATAACATACACCAGGGCACATCATATTAAATATATCTCATAAGTTCATCAATAATTCAGGTAAACAAATAAGGACAAATTGACAATGGATGCACTCCTATCGTAACAGGAAAATTCTCAGTAGCTCATATTATTGTAACATTAGTCCTTACCCCTCGTACACATTTTAATGATATCTATACATTTTCTACCAACTCCTTTCTCTTCTAGCATTCAACATAAGATCTCCTAAGACACCCTATTGTAAACTTTCTCCAAATAAATGAAAACAATCTGTAAAAATTTTTCCTATTCTCAAAATTTTTAACAAGTCATCAACATATATCTCCAATGGTTAATGCAACCAAATTAATTTTCACACACGTTTGATTTTCTTGTCCTAATTTTTGTCCAATTACTCTTTCTCAAAGTTTCATAATATGGCTCACCAATTTAATATGTCAATAATTCGTACAGTTTTGAACTCTCTTTCATACATAGGCACTAAAGTGAATCTCAAGTAGTCACAAATACATCCAACCAAAAAAAAAGAAAAAGAAAAATGTACCAACAAAGCTTCTAGTTACCATATCCATAAACCCCCTGGCATACCACATATCATCTACCATATACGATTACAATTCTAAATGGCATCCCCTTATGAAAAATGAATCCTTTACACAAATACCGCATTTCAGGCCAGGAATCCACACCGCAAATTGGTAGTTATTGCAGAGCAAATTTTACTCTCATTCACAACTGATATTACCAAGAATCAGAGAAGTTAACTCCCGCAACTTCAGAGACACAAATTCTGGTCTATTACTCCCAAATCTTTTTTTTCTTTCCCCTGATCGGTAAGGGGAAGTGGGGAATCTCTACAATGTATTATTTTTATATATAAGATCTAGGAACATATGATCAGAAAATATAAAGGTAAATGTTTCATAAATATGACTATATCTTGCATTCAAATCATTATATCCTTAATAATTATACCTAATTAATACTTAACACAAATTTACACATGATGTCAAACAACAGCATGTTTATTTTAATAGCAACAGAAATGCATCGCTTGTTTCCATAAATTTTAGCTCTTTCTAAACCCAGACAGCTGCTATATGTGGTAGTTGGTATGCAAAAACTGAAACGTCATAACGTCAGTTTTTCATAAACTCATCTTCGTGTTTCCGGTAAAAGCGCACTGAACAAATTGGAAAGGCATGCCATCCCACCACCTGCAAAACTATTAGAGGAGGTGTAGTCCATAGAAATGTGAGAAGACAACGGCCATTCCCAGTTGTCACACAATGACATTGACATTTCTTATTAGATGAGAGAGTACTCTATGCAATTCCAATGATTAATTGAACCACACCTATATAGATCTAGAAGCTAGGGGAATAGGAAAGATTAGTTGCCAGTTGTCCTTAGCTTCTGCAACCCAAGGGAATGAAGCATTCAATTAAATCCCAATCATGATCACGATGTGTGCGGTCATAGGAATTAACAGTCATAGCCAATGACAACTGTGATTAGGTTTTCATCGTAGGAAATAAAATGAATATAATTGCAAGAATTTGGTAACAAAATGCAAATGGTAAAACATTCAATGAGTTTGATAATCTTTTTTAAAGTTAAAAAAATGACTATGACGAATTATTTTAGACTACTTCAATCTGATAGCAATTGGCATTATAGCCTTTTATGTTAAAGAGATTGCTAATTATACAACTAAATATCTAAAAGTTAGTTAACGCAGATAAAAGGCAACTTTTCAAATCAAATTAAAAAAAAATACATAAGAAATTATGCACGAATATTTCCCCAATGCATCTCCACCCAAATCATCTCCAAAATCATTTCCCTGCAGGCAAGCAGAGAAAAAGATCAGCTGAATCATAAAATCCTTCCATAACCTCTATCCCTCAGTCACTGGAGCCATCAGAAGGTAAATTCAGACTTTGTCAACAATTTGTCCATATTCTATTGCATCAGATCCACTAGTTCAGCCCAAAAGACAAGTATGCAATGGCAATGTCAGATCGGAGGATTCTCCTTTGGTATCTATCTACGTTCGTCACTGGCTTATTGCTGACTGTGATAATATATCAGAGTTTTGATCCAATCGAACCGTTTTTTTGTGGATTGGGGAGCCATTTAGCGCCAGAGCCATCGCAAACCACTGCACACTTCCAGCACTTTCCCCAAACAAAGCCTGAAACTCATAAACCCCCATAAAATTCCTCCCAGAGTAGACCCAGATCATAAAATTACAAAGGATGTCAGACTATCAAGAAACACCAAAATAGCTTACAGAATTGCAATAAAAAATACCACCTCAAGCAAGACATCACTCTCACTTCTCCCCAGAAAACCACCAACCAAACTTTCAGACCAACCTTTTTATGGTGCCAATTATCAACTTCCCATCAAGTTTAAACGATTTCTTCGACTCTCACATGATTAAAAATACAGAAAATGATACACCAAAAGAGAGGAGAGAACACCAAAACATAAGATTGAACAAGGAAGAGAGGAAAAAAATTTTATTCTTAAAAACCAGTCTTTACAATGTACTATATATGATTAGTAAATTCTGGACCTTATCGATCATCCAACTTATTCAAGGGAAATATAGCCTTTAAGAAGAAATGGCATTGATAGAAGATGATGCTTTGATTCGATGAATGTTAGTAAGGTCAACATTTTGCAAAATTGACAAGCTTAGTCACTCCAACATCTACCAATCTAAATAAACTTCATTGATTTTTTTATCTAAGAAAATAGTAAGAAACCTCATCTATCATTTATATAGAAACCATTATTAGCTAAAATTCACAAAAATCTGTGAGTCAATAATAAACTGGAGGTGGGTTCCCACTCAAGGAGGCAATGAATATACATAGGCTTATTTTTTAATCTAAATGCAAAGAGCATGTACATATATACACTAATTATCTGTCTGAATTTATACATATATTTTAATACCAAGTCTCTCCCTCATCATCATTCAATCATACTTCCCAGTCAATTAAATATTCCAATCATTGTTTTTTTTCTCTGTTGTTCAAACGTTCACCAGCATGGAACCACAAGGCCTTGCAAACATGTCTAAGCTAACTATTTGAAATCCACCTCAGGTTGTTTGAGACAATGGAAACTTCAGTTAATCATATAACAGTATACCTCCATGTCTATAAATATTTGGCTGACGCACTGACATAACACATTGCCACCAATGAACCAAAAGATTGACAAGAAGAACATAGAAGGAAACAACTGAAAACCTCTCTTTTCCCATTGGGCAACACCTTCAACAATTTATAGCTTGGGATTTCAACTGAAGGGCTCTCAGATTCAAATATTGCTTAGAGCAGGATGAAAATACCGGCCAACATATAGGTATCGGAGCCTCGTATATCAGCCGATAGTTATCTCTCAACTTACAATTCCTAGAATTTTTTCTTCCAATATATCCGATATTGATATGTATCCAATATTTTCGATGCCGATATGACAACAATCGATACTAATATCGATACAAGTAACAATATTTTCTTCCATAGGTGGGAGGGATAGGGGGTTTGAGAGATACAAGAGGATAAAATTTCAAGGGATAAAATCTCCTTCCCCCCCCCTCCCGAAAACAAAAACAAAAACACAACCACAGTCACAACACTCTTCTGACCAATTCTCTGTGGAATTAAAAGCACAGCAAACCCCTTTGAACTTACCACATCTACCAGAGATGTGATCATGTTTAAATGGCCAATCAAGAGCACAGCAAAACCCATTCAACTTACCACATCTACAGGAGATGCAACCATGTTTAAATGGCCTTGGAGATTCTCACAGCACTTGGCAACTCCAAGCTTTCCATCATTTCCGACCAAACAGCCTGCAAAAAACAAGACAAGTTCTCAAGTGAGGAATATCATACTATAGATATGGGCAAGGGGAGACTGAATATTAGTTATATCCAAACAACAAATAATAACCCTAACATACAGAAAACAAAAAAATGGCTTTCATAAATATAAAATGACAATAAAATCTATCAAACTACAAAGACCACCCAGCACAAGGGAACAACTTTGTTAAACTAGATATAAAATTCACCGTTAGAAAGGTAACTCTCATTTCAGATTCAGACGGAGGAAGGGCCACTTTGCCAACAATAGGCATGCTTATTGAGGATTTCTGGAATTGCTAGAATTAAGGGCATAAAATCCTTAATAGCCTAAAATGGCTTTAGCGTCTTAAATGCCAAGTTTGCTAGGAGAAAGAAAAATGGACTGTCAGCTGCCTTAAGAGACAGTCATATATTTGGCAAGCTCCATTACACTACAGGTTATATTTATGTCACCTACAACATATGACCTTATGCAGTATCAACTAGAGAGACAAAACAATTTCAACATTATATTTTAAATTAGTACAAGGAATAATGTATCACCTTCACGATCTGAAGAGACCTTGAAACTGACAACATACTCAGGATAAATGTGAGTATTGATGTTCATGCTCCACACTATATAATGTTTTGGATTTTGAAGATCATCAACTCCACTATCATAGCTCTCACAACTGGGTTGGAACTGCTTGGATCCAGGATGAATCAGCTCCATATTTCCCAAAATCACACGGCAAAGGACCATGTGAAGCAGACCATTTTCGTCAACATCACAATAATTTGAGCTGTAGATAAGAAAAACTAAATGCCTCTTAATTCTCTAAATCTATGCAAAGTTGCAGTAATATCACTATATTTATACATGTTAATTTTTTGACAACAGAGCTTCAAAAACCATAAGCATTTATACATAGCAGTATATGACCAAAAATTGGGGTATTGCTAAGTTAGGAGCAGGATGGGAATTGCATAGTGCACATTATTTAGTCTTACACAGGGGGTTGGATTTCACACATGCACATGCAGCAATGACACATCCTAAGCACACAAAACAACAGATACAGAACCTCATGTACATAGAAATGAATTGACACATGCACAGGCTAGGGCTCGCACAAATAAATAGCTGATCTTAACAGAGTGACTAACTGGCAACCCACACATGCGAATAGCTAATCTTTCCACACAAATTAAGATGGACTGGGGATGCTTACATACAAATAGCTGATCTGTAGACACATCAGGAATTAAGACTGATCTACGTCTCTCCCCTAACATCCCCTTATCCTACTGAAGTTGGATAAATGCATATCGATGATCCCATTCATATGATTGAAAAGCACAGTAGTAGTATATCAGAAGAAATCAAAATCTATTATAAGTATATAGTAGAGATTATAATCTTCCAATGTATAAACCAATCACCCAAGATTAAACATAATTTATGAACAATCCATGAAAAGTTAGATGAGCAGTCTCAAAATAGTTGTCGCCTTATACCCAGCAAACCTGGACAAGCAGCTATCAAAACCAGGGAAAACTGAGGGCAGTTATTTCCATAGATTGTAGTATCCACAAGCATAAACTATCTTCATTATACCACAGCTATTAGCCGAGTTAAATATTTTCCAGTTCACTGATGAAGATCATTCATACAGCATTATAGTGAGTCAGCCAACTATTACAGGAATCTCAATGGAATGAAACCTTCCATTCCAAGCCCGATGCTAGCTTTGTACTTCCAAAAGCATAGCTCCGTAAAACAATTAGCCTCCTTCCAAGAAACAAACAGTTTTCCTCCATAATGAGCTTGAACTCTGATAAATTAGAAAATTCTTCGGACAGTAGTCCTTAGATTTCAACTCAAAGCAGACATCATGATGTGTAAGATAGATGACGACCACAGTAAAATGGCATCCTAATCAAAAAATCGTTCTTAGCATTCATTTATGCTGCAGCTTCCCTCTCCTTGAGTTGGGAATATTCCTTTCAAAATATGACTATACCAAACGATCTATAGATGTCCAACCACCTCATCCGTGCCCCTGTTAGGCACTGAAATAACAATTCACACTATGTGGGTGCACATACCTATGCAGTGTGTTAGCACATAAGTGCGTGTGTGAGTGCTGACACAGATGCACTGAATGTGGGTGGGTGTGTCGTGCATGCATATGTAACTGAAAAGGAAGTCTATAACCTGGTGTCAGCACAATTTTCAGCGGTGAGATGCAAACCAATGCCATAAGTAGACTTGACTTTCCAAAGTCCATGATACCCAAGCCCGTACGTCATAATGCTTGGCAATGATTCCTTAGAGGCAGCAAGCCAAGCATATTTAACATTTGCAAAACCACGATACTTTTTGGTTACTTCAGCCTGCTTCAGAAAAATCTCCAACCGACCTTGGAGCAAAGAGCCAGAGATGCAGCGAATCTCCATCACATCTGCATTTCGAACAAAGTTCATGCCCCTTAGAAACATCTCTTTCACTGAATTACTCTCCAAAGCTCCATGCATATGCTCAATTTCCTCATCAAGGTTTCTGTTCAACTGCTCATCTTCTCCACTATCCTTTCGCACCTTTGCATCAGACACCCTGTCACAGCTATCCTCAACTTCACGACTGAAATAATTGTGACCAGGTTGTTCATCTATTTTCATTCGTTTATCAAGCGGATTTGATTCTCCACAATATTCCATCAACATTGAGTCACTATGCCCATGTAATTCAATATCAATCTGCAACTTTATCTCATGCCGACCATCTGACCCCAAAATCAATGATGATCCGTCTCCTTGAACAGCAGGCTGTCTACACTCATGCTGTTCACCATCGTCAGCATAAACTTCTGGAAAGAAACAGCATCCTGCCTCATCAATCCAAGCAATATCCTGCTCCAAACCGGTTTTCATATCAAACTGGACCATATGCAGAAAATCAATAAGCAAATGACGACCATTGAGATTCACATCAACATATGGCTTCTTGTGCTCAAGATCTTTTTTAACCAAAGCAACAATATCAGAAGGGTGGCAGGCCCATTCACCATTATGATAAAACATCAGATGATTTGGCAGCCCACTTTTCATAAAATTTGCATAGCGGAGTGAAGATCTTTGAAAAGCAATTCTGCAACTCTTACATTTGGTTTTGCAGACATCTGGCTTCTTTCGCTTCCCGAGGTGAACAGAAGACTTCAAACCAGAAAGATGAGGCACTGCAGTGCGAGAAGTTCCCATCAGGCATGCTGCATGCTTCATTGCCTTCTTCCTCTTCAAGTCAACAGCAAGTCTCCGTCCACTATGCAACACCTTTGCAAGTTTTGCTTCCATTTCTGCTGATTGAATGAAGCCCTGCCCACAGAATGAAGCTCAAAATTTCAACTAAATGAGAACTATACAACTTTAATTCCTAAGTATACACCAGAAAAATCAAAGTTATTGAATGTTCAACAACCCTGTAGACAGACAACGAAAAAAAAAAAAAATCAGACTGTTTGGCAAAAATATGATCACATTCTACGTCTCTCACGGTCTCACATGATTAAAATGATACACAATATCAGATAATAAGCAACAAGCAGAGGTCACATAGGAGGATGTTACCCAAAAAACTAAATGGTAAATATCCACCACTACCCACTTCTTACCTGAGCATGATCATCATAAATAACAAATAACAATATTACTTCAAACTTAACAGAGCTGAAGCAGAGAAAATAATTCCTGCTCAAAGAATCTCATGAATGGCATGCCTCTCCGGAAACTAAGAGAATTTACATCTGAAAAAGGGTTAACAAAACAAGCACAACTGGATACTTAATAATAAGAGAACCTACAAAAATTAAGAAGAGTAAGAATATCTCCAAATGTGAGTATTAGTGAAAAAAGTGGAAGGTTACTACATGCATTCTGTGATTAAACTCTGATTTGGAGGGGAAAAAAGAAAAACTAACAGCCGAAAGCTCTGTCAATCCAATCGGCTTGGAGAGGTCACATTTTATCATCAATAAACAAGTAAATCTCAACCGCATCAAACGTAACAATAGATTACTCAACAAGCAAAATCATGTTTTTAAACAACACCACACAGATGTCAATGGAAGACAGAAACTGTAACAGCAATACCATTTTAATCCAACATAGGGCCATAACCAGCACTGCACGCAAAATAAAGAAAGTAGGCATGCAATTTTAAGGTTTTTTTGGGAGGGGAGAGATGGTGTTCCAAAGAAGTACATCCAGGAAAGACGAAACGAAGCTAACACTTGTCGTCAACAGAATCCTAAGTACAGGCTTTAACAATAGGGTGAGTACTTGGCAATAGTCCACTGATTCTTTTCCTTTTCCCTGTTTTCCCAAATTGAAGGGTGTGGTGATTGGCACCTAATATCTATATTTGATCAACAACAATATGAGAAAGGCACAATATGAACAATTGGCATTCATAAAACATGAACAATTGACGTTCATCTGGAAAAACAATAAGACAGACATTCTGATAGATGACTGAATACATTTAAAAGTGCTATGAAGAGGCAACATTCAAACACAAACAACTAATTTTTCATTGAGCATAGTTTTCACTTGACTAGATTGTAGCCCAGTTTTCCTGGGTGTATGTTGTCAAATTTTACCCTTCAATTGGGACATTATGAAAATTCCACTAACACAATAAAACAAATATGTGCCCAAAAGGCTTATGACCTACATCCTAAAGAATGGAGTCCACCTGCATACCAGCTCATGAGTCCCCATTCAAGACCTTGCACATGAACACTAATATCACTTGTTCTCTACCCTGCAGGACTCAGCTTTGAATCCAAAGACACCTCTCCATTGAAATCACATCACTCCTCAAATCCTCTTAATCCCATCTTTAGCTCAACATTGAAGACTCAACACCTCTTTCAGCACTTCTGCAAAATGCCATGGTGCCTGCTACAGCCAACCACAGGGGGAAAAAAAGCAACTGCATATCAACCCCAGAAAATTCACCGTAGAATTGCCAGTTCAATCTGACCCAATAGAATATCCCCAAAAACACACGAAATCAACAAACTTCAAATCTCCATCACACATCCACAATCCCATGCCCTGCCTTGTCTGAAAATGAAACCCAGATTCTTTTCTCTCTTTTATGATGTTTCTCCAATTAGTACAAAAAAACAATTAGACTTCATATTAAAAGTTTTATCTTCCAAAGGGGGGGGGGGGAGGAAAGATGTCATCATAGATTATAAAAAGCACAGTCACCCATAGAAAGTTCTAGTGCAAAAGACAGAGGGGAGCAATGAATGCTGAGGAGGAGAAAGTGTTCACTTTCATTAAATCAAATTACAACTTTCAACTACATAGATGAGTATCACTGTCATGTCAACAATCTCATTTGAATTTCCAGAGGAAACATATTGGCCAGGCTCATTAAAATACAAAAGAAAAGTGTCAAAGGAGAGCACACCTATTGCAGTTATTGTTTCCTCTGTACAAGTTGTTTCTCCCCCATGAAGCTATGTAAGTCATCCAATATGCAGACCTTTTTCCCCTTGCTCTACAAATCACAAGGACATCTGATCCTAATAATTTCCAACAAAATTAACCAGCTTGCACCTGTAGTTTAGACATTAGATGAAACTGTAAACTCTAAAAACCATTATCCCCTACGAGGAAAAAAACTCAAAAAATTCCAAATCCCAATTCAGCATAAAAGAAAGGAAGTAAAATTATAGATTTTTTTGAACGACTAATAGAGTTTAGGTACAAAAGGCCCAAATGAAGAAGTCCGAATACAAAGATACAATCTTTCCACAGGAAATCCGCCAAAAGCTTTAAAGATGAAACGTTCTAAATTGGAAAACTTCGAGTCCATTTTTCTCAGAGTTTTATTTTCTCTGTCCTCCTCCACAGTTTTTTCGGACAGATGAAGGCAAGGACAAACAAAAGTTCACACTATTTCACCCGTAAGTGACAGGAAAAAAAAAACCTAAAGATATAATTCAATGACTGTAAAAAATTAAAACACGAAAGAAACACTTCAAGATCTTATAAAATAAACTAGAAAAAAAAATCAAAACTGTAACAATCACTGCCGAAGCGGTTGGATATCAAAACTCACAATAGCCATAGACAGGTATGCAAAAATAAATTCACGATCGAAGGTTTTGATCTTCAAAAACGAAACATGAGTAAAAACAATAAGAAGATTGTGAACAGATGGCCATAACAGTTAAAGGGATGGAGAAAAAACGGAGAGAGAGTTACGAAGCATACTGGAGAAGGAAGATCACCAATTGATAGAGAGAAGAATTTCAGAGGCCGCAAAAGGGACATCGCGAAACCCTACCCACAGAAGGGGATCGAGAGAGAGCGCGAGAGAGAGAGAGCGAGAGAGAGAGAGAGAAACGCCGTGAACAGCGAGGCTAACGGCGTAAGGCGGCGGGCCCGTTGGTTTTAGAGGACGAACCTCCACATGTTTATCATGCCGGGGATGATAAAATGACCCGAGTTACGCCTGATTGGTAGCGTTGGGGCATCTCTGCT
>JAODPA010080489.1:42176-58727 GCA_025585075.1 Nepenthes mirabilis | reverse complement strand
AACTATATTTTTTCTATTCGGTACACCGCCACAACAGTGCATCACTCAGCATCCCGCCATCGGCATCAGTCCCTATCACCATCGTCATTTGTACACCATCGTCGGACAACACCACCATCGACGTTCACCATTGTCGGACTGCGCCGCCATCGGCACGCCACTGTGGATGTACATCGCCATCGGTGTCAGATCTAGATCTGAAACACCATTGGCTCCTGATTTCTTCATTGCAGGCCTGTGGTTCAGTCGTTGTCATTGGAACCATCTGAATCATCATTGTCGTCACTTGGTTCATCGGCGTTTGCTCTTACTGCACCATCGATGCAGAGATTTCTTTTGAAGGAAGACGATGACTCAAATGCATCGTTTCCTCCACTTTCATTCACAAAATGCATTTATAAGGTTTGAGTTGGAATTTTATTATAATCATGATTAATTAAGTTGAGATAATTAAAATTGAGGTTAAAGAAAGAAGAAAATTGGGATAAAAGTCAAAATTGAACTGGATCATATCGAGTTAGTGGATGCCTGATCGGTGCCCGACGCATGCCTATGTGTGGGATGGGCAGAGTAGTCACGTTTGATAGATGCCTAACCAAAGTTTGAGTGCACTTTTCAGTATACTCGTGCTTGAAGCATGCTTGAATGATGCCCGAGTGTGCTTTTACAGAATGCCTGCGCTCATGCGCCACAGAGTTTGGCCGTAGCACCTGATGTGTGCTTGATATACGCTCGATCGCCTCTTTGTTATAAATAGAGAGTCTAACTGAAATTTAATCATTTTTTATAGAGTTTTGAGAGAGGAGAGAGAATGAGAAGAGGAGAAGAGGCTTGTGCCAGCCTTATTTTGAAGAGGCCTATAATGCAGAGGAGGTGATTGAACAAATGCCGCTTGTTTAATTGGAGGAAGGGAATGCCTTGTGATCTAAAGGGTTCTCTCTCCAAAGGCTGAATTAGAGGAGATTGACTCCACTTCAATATCTTTAAAACTTAATGCATGACCCTTGGAAAGGTATGTACCATTGTGATTGATTGAGCGAGTTTCGAAGCCATTGATTTGCAAAAAAGGGACAAACTCAAGCCTCTAATTGAGTCATATTTAAGGCCTTATTAGATCACATGGATCAGAAAGGGCACTGATGTAAAAGTGGCAACATGTTTGCAAGTCTCATTTTTTCTTGGGAAAAATTATCAAGATATGGTGTGACATAGTTTCTATGAATGTGTGCCATATACTTCTAAGAAGGCCATGGCAATATGATAAGATCATAAGAGTGCTATATGGACGAATGAAATAATACCTAAACCTTTAAAATGGGAATGGTTGAGGGTTTTATTTTACCATGTCAAGAGAAGAGATTTCCCAAATTTTTACAAGAGGAGGGTAGAAATTTTCTTTCAATAGCTGAATTCATAAAAAAAGGGCATAGGAGGCCTAAGGAAAGCCATGAAAAGAATGAAAGGGCTGCCAATGCTCATCGGAGGGTCAAAATTTTCAATCGGCAGATCAATCCATTCGACTTTCAATCTACGAGGCTTAACTTGATATTATGGTGAACTCATTAACAAGTCGTGATGAGTTCCTTATCACCTAGGAAGGATGATGCAATGCACGGCCAGGCCCACTAGCCAACTCTCTTAGGCTCACTAGCCATCTTTATGAAGAGATATTTTGATATTGTTCTATTTAATGGGTAATTGTTTATGTCTTATTTAATGGGTAGTTAATAGTTGCCTGTTAGGTGTGAGATGCCCTAATTAATAGTTCTCTCTTTGGTGGACTGTCTTAATTTATGTGTTGGCATGCTAGACTTTGATTCTAGTAATTGTTAGGTGAATTTTCTCTTGTATTTATTCTTTGTTAGGGATGAATCAGATGTTAGATTTGAGAATTTGAAATATATGTTTAGTGAAGCTTGAACTCACATAATTCCTTCTCTTGTTGTGTTTTAGAGTTTGCTCCCTTAAGTTTCTACTTCTCTTCCCCGGTTCCTCCTCATGTATTTGTCTCATTTCTTTGTAACATGCATGATTTAATTTGAATTGACCCCACAAAGTTTGATGGTTTTGTTGTTGTATACGATTAGAATTTTGATACCTATATCTTTCATATGACAATAAAAGGATCATCATCTGACAACGAGGTGATTGGCATGTAATCTTGAGTTTCCCTACTTCAAAGAATACATTTCCAAGGGATATGATAAAATGAAAACGATTCAGAAGTGCAGGAATGTAGTATAACATTTTCAAGGTTATGTACTATTTGACCCGAAGTAAGCATATTTTGATTGTTTTGTGTATTTCAATTGTTCTCTACAAGTGCAAATGCAAAAAAACAGTTTGTAATGGTGCTGTAAGAAAGGTTGCCAGCTTGCATTTTCTATTTTTTTCTGGGTTTCTAAACTATAGCTATGATACATTGAATAAGGAGATGTGAAACTAGTTGTTATACTCTTTATTGGTACATTTTCTTGTCCATGCATATTTGAATGTCATTGTTTATCCTTTCCTTTCAAACACTGCATCACTATGCACATCACTAACTGGTTCTACATCATGTATAACAGTCCAAACTCTGAGAATAATATCTGCAAAGTTGAACAATGGATATTGGAATGTCAGTCAAACATCTTGCAACAATGGTGCTCAAAGTTTCAACAGAAACTTTACCGGGAAGATTCTTAGCAATGTCACTTGTGATTGTTCATTTAGCAGGAGAACCATTTGCCACATCACTAACATGTATGATCTTGGTCTTTGTCTTGCCTTTACTTGTTTTTACTTTTTAGGAAACCACATGTAGTGGTAGTCTAATTCATGGTGTTATCCCAATTGATGTTTTACAAAGGCTGATAATGCTGTGATTTGAGACTTAATGATATAGATATAACTCAGAAAGAAAAGAAAGTGAATTTGAGTAAATAAACCATTGTAGTGAATTTGGCCATGTAAACTTAATTAGATGAGATTCAATACAAATGTTTCATCCACTTGCATTTTTTGGATGACTTGCTTTTTTGATTTTGCAATTTATTATTTTTGCTCAAATAAAGGGTAGCTCAATGCATGATACTTTTCAAACTATGGCCTTTGGGGAGGGTCAATGGTATGTAGCTTTACCCTGGTTTAAACTTATGATGTCTAGATTATAATTGAGTAATTGCATCAAACTCACCGTCATCAAATGCATAAGCAAATAATTGGTATGTGCTATGTAAAACCTAAACATTTTTCTTTTTATTGGTAAAAAGCATGATTGAATGTTTATTGATGATTGGATAGTCACTTCTGTTTATGCATGTCAATGAAGCCCTCTTTTAACATTTATTAAACAATATACAATTTGTAGTTGACAGATAGGACGGATTGTCCATCCTTACTATAATATGCATAACTTACTGTATGGATACCAGGGCTGAAATGAGATTGTTCAAAATTTCTCTTTATTATGATTCGTGCAGTCAAGTATGAATAAAGTTCTGTTTTGCTCAGAAATATGAATAAAATCCTTATTGGGTGTGGATTACTGTGGTTTTGCTCCACTTTTTTGCATTCATAGTAATGTATTGAAAGCATCTATAATTTGGAGTTCTCATTCTTAAAATTTAATCACTGTCTCAACATGATTCTTTAGATATAGATTGCTTAGATCTTCTGCTAGACTTCCATTAAGTTGTTCCATTGACTTTCCTTAACCATAATTGCTAAATCCTTTTTGCATCAATCAAATTTCCTTAACAAGCAATGAGTGGCAAATTTATATTTGTATTAAGGAATGATCACTCCTGGCATCACGGACTACAATGCATTATGCAGAACTCGTGAAAATATGAATGAAGTTGTTTTGATAGAGTTGCTGTTTTAAGTTTGCAACAACAATTGTTGGATTGTTTATTTAGCTTATTTGATTTGGTTTCTTGTTTTGGATGTCTTTGCCACATTGCAGCCAGCTGAAGGGTCTCAATCTCTCTGGAGAATTGCCAATTGAATTCGGAAATCTCACTTATTTGCAAGAAATGTAAGTAAAGGTCTTTGATGCTGACGTGAGTCAACCAAATGGTCAAATATCCTTGTTTTGTTCATCATCTCCATTTCCAACCTAATTTTAGCTTTTCCAAAAAGATTGATGTAGATATGGGGTAGATTTTGTATTGTTTTGCTATTTGTAAGCATTCCATTGTCTCTTTTATAAACAAGATCGAACCAAACTAAGCCTTTTCCTAATTAGTTGATCCGCTATATGGATTCATCTCCATTCAGCTCTGTTGTATGCCATGTCCTCTATTAAGCCTATATTGATGGTTTCCCTTTTGCCTCTTTTTGCAATTAGCTCTTTTGAGCTCTCATATCTTCCAATTGGCGCAGTTGTCGGTCTTCACTCTATTTGAATAAATCACCTCATTGCGTCTCTTGCATTTTTTCTTATATAGGTGCCACATTGCCACAACTCCCTTCCATGTAACATCATTTTGAATTATAATTTTCTTGTATGACCACTATATACCATCTCAATATCTTCATCTTCTATTCTATTATCATTTCTTTTCCACATGTTGGCATTTAACTGCCCAACTATGCTCCATATAGCATATATGGCTCAATTTCCATCTTTTATAATTTTTCAAGTTTGGGTGGTATATTGTCCACACTGACCCTTGAAGCATTTCGTCACTTCATTGAGCCTTCTTTAATCCTATGCATTGTATCATTGGCAACTTTTATCCTTAATGTATTCCATTTACTTGTCTTTTCTCTGCAAGCATGTTGTTAGCCTTGGGTTTAGAAATCTGAATTTAGAAGGTTCTAATTATGAAAATTACTGTAATGAAGCACACAATGTGATTTTATTTTCTGCAACTGCCACTAAAAAAGTTCTATAGGGCATTTTGTCTTGAATATTTAATGCCACAACATTCTAGTGTACTTGCGTTTTAGAGAGAGCTAATATATAAAACCAGTGTGATACAAGATCTTAACTTGCTTGCTTTTATTTTTTTATGTAGTGATCTTAGTCGGAATTACATCAATGGGTCAATCCCCACAAGCCTAGCCAACCTCCCTCTTATCATCTTGTGAGTAAAATTTTCAGCTTCTTTTGGGATTTTTTAGGGTTGAATGGTTCGTTTAGAAGATGAGCAATGATTATTCCTATGTTGCAGAAACTTGATAGATAACCGCATTGGTGGTTCGATCCCCTATGAAGTTGGTCAAATTGCTACTCTTGAGGAGTTGTAAGGCCTGGAATCAAGTATGTAATAAATAGGAGATTCATTGATGCCTTGTTTTGAACATTGCCCAACTTTTACAGGATCTTGGAAGATAATCTACTTGAAGGACATTTGCCAGAAAGCTTGGGAAATTTGAGTCGGTTGAGGAGATTGTAAGAGAAATCATTGCTGTTTCACTTTTATTGCATGTCATGTTCTTTTTATACTCTACTGAATCATTCTAGCGAAATTTATGTATAAAGAAATAGAGATATTGAGAGTACGTAGAATATATAAAATGATATTGTATCTAATAGGGTCCCTATCCTTGTTTCTTCTATATATATTCTGGATCTCTATTTCTTTATATATGTAGCAAAAGTCTCTATTTGCGATTTGAATTTCATCATCTGGTAAGGGATGACTGAAAGAATCAAGCAATAAATGGTTAAGTAGTTATCAACAATCTATTTCTGGGTGGGCCTTGTTCTGTGTGCATAATTACAACAAACAACATGGAAAATCATTAGGACCATATTTGTGTGAGAAGGAAAAGATAGATAATTAACAAATAAGTTCCTAAAATTTGAGTTTAAGAAGTGGTATATGTGCTAAAGTATGAAAAAGTGTAAATCGTTAGGAATATATGGGATTCCCATTGAAGTTTGGCATATTAAGGGGAGTGTGAAACAGTTTGGTTAATTAGGTTATCTAATATTATTTTTAGAACTAAAAGAATGTTAGGAGAATGGAAAAGTAATTTAGTGCTTATATTTTAAAAAAAAAAGTACATAAAAAATGCACAAGTTATTATAGTACTAAACTAATAAGCCATAATGTAAAACATTAGGAAAGAGTGAACAAAGGCGGACAAGAAACTGATGTGTTAGTTTATTATTTTGGCCTTATGCTAGTGTGCTCAACCATTGGCTATTCACTTGTGATTAGGAAAAAACAGAAAAGAGACTTACATGTGGTTTCCACTGGCTTAGAGACAGCCTATGATGGGATAGGGTGCGTAGGAAAGTCTTGTTGTGGATGCTAGAAATGAAATGAGCTGGTTGAAATATATATATATATATTATTGATGATGTGTGACAAGTGCTAAATTTGCGGGAGGAACACTAAAGATTGCTATAATATGATTGGAATGTATCAAGGGTCAGCCCTTATCAATTTTTCTTAGTTATTAACAAATTTACGAGAAATATACAAAAATAGGTCTCTTGATGTATATTGTTTTAGATGATAATGTTTTGATAGATAAAACTAGAACATCAGTGGAAAAGTTAGCTCTAGACAGAGATCCTAGAATGTAAAGTAATTAGTAAAAGTTAAACCGTATACTTGTAGTGCAATTTACTAATACTAAACAAGATGGTGAGTATGCCAAAATAAACAAGCAAGATTTTCCTATGAACATTAGATTTTGTTATACTGGATTTGTGATTTAAGATAATGGAGAGATCAACATTGCCACACAAAATGAATGCTAGATTGTTAAAAGGCAGAAATGCCATTGTGAGTGCTTTATGAATTATAGACAATGTGAAAACTAATGAATGGAGTCGTACTAAAAGGTAATGAATAGTGATATCTGTAAAAATTTAGAAGTTCATCTATGAATGGTAAGATGAGAGAATAACGTTTGAGTAATTTGGACACTTAAAACGTAGCATAGTGAAGAACTTTTGAGAAAAGGTGAATTGGTTGAGGTTGGACAAAAGAAATAGAGCCAATAGACCTAGAAAAAAATTTGGTTAAATAATAAAATGATTTGAAATAGCCTACGCTTTCAGAGGATTTGTACTAAATTGAGCAGTATGACAATTAATTCGTATACTCTACCATTCAGTAGGACTTAAAAGCTTTGTTCTTATTTTTTTTTTCAATATGCATCTAGTTTCATAATTGCCCAACTTCACAAGGTGAGCATTTAGAAAAGTTTGACACCACTAACAAAAAAAGAAGAATGACCGGTTCACAAATACTTGGCAGGCAGCTTGTTTTTGGCTACTTAAGCTAAGATGATCCCGCCTTATAAAACTTAGGTCATTCCATTGTACCTTACTGTAAATCTGTAGAACGTTGTATTAGTTGTATTAGTTTGTATGAGTTTGTGTTTGTATGGAAAAGAACGTTGTGTTGATGTCCCAGATATTATGTCAGTGTTGTTGACCGTACCATCATTCTAGGTTTTTATATCTTAATATATTTGGTGTTTGAATGTAACATGATTGCTTTGTTGACTGAGGCTAGTAATTTGCTTCTATAATGACAAACAGATTTGAACTACAAGAGGAAGAGATCATATCAGAACCCCCTTATTAGCTACATGAAGGAAATTTTTCTTTTTGTCTGGGAAAGTAATTAAAATTTATAGTTGAGACAGATAATCTTCTTAATTTTATTTTTTTTAATCATAGGTAATTAGGCATTAGCAACACAAGTTTGAATGCAATCACCATACAATGCCCCAAAATAGTGTAAATATGACCTGAAGGAGCTGTTTGAATGCCTGGAAATGTGTTCAAAAGACCTAATAGGTTGAACTCAGGAAAAAATATGTGAAGTTTTTGAATAGTGATGAGTTTCTGCAGATGTCTTAGTACTGCTATTGATGGTCAATTCCTCATTTGGATAAAAGGGAAACCCATTGCGTGAGGCTCTCTTATTGTGGGATTTAGGGATGGTTAGATGTTTGTAGCAGTCTTATTTCTACGATGGAGAAAAGTGTTTTGAACCTATGACCTTTAGATCACAAGGGAGCAACCTTACCATTTTGACACTAAGAATTAAGGTGGTGGGGTCATGTGAAGGGTCTTATACAAGATCTTAAAATGAAATGTTTGATCCTTGGCAAGAATTGAATCTTACTGCTGAAATTTTCCCACACTCTGTTGGATGCTGATATGATTGTAACTTTGCCCTTCTGCCAAAGTAGTCTAATTGACCATGAGCACTCTTTTGTCAAATTGTATGATCCTCAAAATATAATGCCTGCTTTTTTGTTTTTTAAATCAATGCAAGTATCCTTTACATTGCATCTTTTCGTGCTAAACCTTGATTTTAGGGTGTAAATGCAACAATAAGGAAACTATTTCAATTTTGTTGTTTGATAGGGGGTCATGGATTTCTATCATGGGGTAATGGATTTGTATCATGCAATCATCAGATGTTGTGGATTACAACAAATTTCAAACTAAGATATTGGGGTTCTGTCCTTGCATGTGGTAGCCTTTTCATACGTGCCTAATTTCATGGAGCTGCAATTATTAATTTTTCACCGTATTTGTTTCTGATGTTTATTTTACTAATTCACAATTGCCAGCTAACTATGGCAGATACCACATTATGCCTTCTGGATTTTCATCTTTCCCAACGTATCAGGGATTGTCTAATATTTAGTTGTTACTATCATATATTTAGAATAATAATATGTTGACCCCTAAGAGACTATAAATACTTGTTTTAATCCGTAGGTTAGTTTTGATGATAATGGGGCATTGATGAACTAACCATGTCAAATGCAAGCGATTTGAGTGTTTGCTGACATATACTTAAAAAGTGACATAGTAAAGGATTTATGAATAGTTCTAAGACATAAGCATAGTTATAATTCTCGTTAAGTCCTCAACTCCACTCCTGAGATTTATATGTAAACCCTTAGTTTATCTCGTGACTCAAAATGACTATATTGGTTCTCGTTACAAACAAATTTTATAGGCAACATTGAAGGAATTCTCTGATCAGCAGAGAGCCCCCCTTTGATGTGCAAAGATCTCCGCAAACACAGATGTACCGATTGAGGTCCAAAATATTTTGGTTGATGGCCAATTCATGATACTGAAGAGAATCACTACATGCCTGCCCTTGCCCAAGGTTTGACCTGGTCAATATTGTTGATTAGAATGCAGGCCTTATTTCATTTTGTATGTTTTCTTCTCAAAACTCTTCAACTTTTTTTGGAAGGCAACGCAATAGCCATTACCTTAATTTTACTCTAAAAAGTTGACAGGCTTCACTATTGTTGAAGGACCAAAAAATTACATTTGAGCGATATATTGCAAGCATGTAACATTCTTGATATTTCTTTAACAAATTCGCAAGGTATAGGTGCTACTGCTGGCAATATTAGATCTGCTGAGAGATCAATGGAATTGTAGTTACCTTATGGTGACAATTTATATTGTTTTGTGTAGAACACTCGAGACGTATCTACATTGTGAGCCTAGATTGATTTGTCTTGGAAGCCTCATGGAAGTGTTTTAACTTCCATAGTATTCATTGTTGTAAGTATAGAGGAATAGAGAAGACTACAAAGAAACCCCCTTCATAGCTAGGGTTAGATTATCATCTTATATATAGAGTTATTTGTACAATGTAAATTATTGAGTTACCTCTATAAGGAATATACCACAAAAGATATCCTTTAACATATTCCTAACAAAATATTCTTTTTTCATTCTAATACTTCATCTCAAATTAGAGTATAGATATTAATCATGTCTAGTTTGTTACAAATATACCGAACATGAATATTAGAAAGAGATTTGGTAAAAATATTGACTAGTTGTTCACCAGTTTAGACACGGTTAATTTGAATGCAGCATTAAAGTTTCTCACAAACAAACTGACAATCTCTCTATTTATTTGGTACATTTATAAAATATTTGATTTAACACGATGTATATTGTTGCTTGACTATCGCACCACAGTTGAGATGATCCCATACTCTTACATCAGAGCGATCCTAGTAACTGACGGATCCATATTATTTTACATGTAATATTTGATAGTGCATGATATTTTGATTCAACGCTCAATCTTGTAAATATATTATGTAGATTTCTCTTGCAGGACACCAAATTCCTCCAACAAATATGCAATACACAATGCTAGATTTTCGATCATAAGGTGACCTAACCGAATCAACACTAAAGAATTATTCGACAAAAGTCTGAACGTGATTACTATAATATATGCCCCTTCCTGGTGTACCTTTGAAGTACCTTAGAATATGTATGACTGTTTCCTAGTGTGGGATTTAAGGAGAAGATATAAACTGATTCACAACATTTACGGAGAATGTAATGTCTCGTCGAGCTACAATAAGGTAGTTAAGCTTACCAACAATCAGCAATATTATTCTAGTTTTGCAAAACTCACCCCATTATCTAGAGATAACTTCATTCATGGGTCTATGGGTGTATCATATGGTTTTGGAACCTACATGCTTATATCTTAGAGCAAATGTAGTGTATATTATCGTTGTGATAGAAAGATGCTTTGTTGATACCTTGCAACTATAATACCAAAAAACTACTGTAAGTTTTCCAAGTCCTTGGTTTGAAAATAATGTTGAAAAAATATTTTGAGGTTGGCAATACTGATATTATCTTTACCAATGATCACAATATCATCTATATAAACGACTAATAGAATGCACCTAGTCTTAGAGTGATGATAGAAAACCAAGTGGCCACTATCAATGTGTGAGACCAAATTAAAAAATGACCTTACTGAATCTAGCATATTAGGCACATAGTGACTACATTAGTCTATATAAGACTTTAGACGGCTAGCATACTTATACTCCCCTTGAGCAACAAACCTCGGTGGTTGCTTGAGATAAATCTCTTCTAGAAGATTACCATGGAGAGAAGCATTCTTCATATCTAATTGACGTAAGGTACAATGTTGAGTGGCTACTAGAAATATAAAAATACATACAAATGTCAGTTTGGCAATCGGAAAAAATGTATAAGTATAGTCCATCCCATATGTCTAGGCATAGCCCTTATTAGCCAGGCCTTTAATCCCGCTAGAGAACTATTAGGATTAACTTTGGCTGTGTATACCTATTTATAGCTACTAGGTTTCTTTCCAACCAGTAAAGTGACCGGGTTCCACGTTTGATTCTGCTTAAGGGCAATCATCTTTTCCATCATAGCTACTTGCCAATCGGGGCGATGACTTTTTAGTAAGGCAATCAGAACATCTAGGGCAGTAGTCGAAGAAGCCATATGATCTTGAGACAGGAGGATTGGGTTGTCAGGGGTCGTCTCAGGAGCACCAATGGAAGAGGAACCAAATACGGGATGAGGACCATGGAAGTAGATTTGAAAAATAGGTAGTGGTGATGGGGGGAAGACGTAGTAGGATGTATGACGTCGTAGACCAAGAACTCATCATTAGGAATAGAAGATGGAACGTTAGAGAAATGTCTAGGAATGGGAATAGAGTAGACTCCTGAAACGAGATATTAAAGGATACTATAAATCGTTTCAACTTGGGAGAAAACATTGATACCCTTTTTGAGGATGGGTATACCTCAAGGAAATGTACTTTGTGTGATTTGGTGTCGAACTTGGTGATATGTGGTCGAATATCACAAATGTAGCATACACACCCAAAAACTCTTAGGGGAATCGAGCATGAGGGTTTTTCAAGAAATAAAAGATGATGTAGAATCTCACTATTAAGTATGGTTAATGGCATACGATTAATGAGATAGTATGTGGTCAGTATAGCATCACTCCAGAAGCATCTAGGAACTTGCATGTGGAGGAGGAGAGCCTAAGCAACTTCTAACAGATGTCTATTTTTTCTTTTGTCAATACTATTTTATTATATGAGATCGAGACAAGAGGTTTGAAGCAGGATGCTATGCTGAGATATAAAGGTATTAAATTGAGTCAATAAGTACTCATGGATATTGTCACTTCGTAAAGTTTTAATTGAAGAAGAGAATTGATTTGGAACCTCAGTATAAAAGGTACAAAAGATTGAAAATGGTGAGGCATTGCGATTAACATGGAGAATATGTGAGAATACATTAGTTAAGGAGGTTACTGTAGTACGAGCCAACATTTGGGAATGAGCAAAGTTAAAACTCTTGTTGAAGCCCAGCTAGGAAATACAAGATAGCTAACTGTTTGCATTGTTCCCACATTTTTTTCACATTAGAGGAGATTGGCATGATGACATTCAGCTTTTCATAGATCTTCTTAAAATTGGTAAAGTAGTCGGTTGTACTGTGATTCTTTTGATCCATATGAAAGAATGATTTAGACACATCAACCATTCTGGACGTGTTATGCTCCCCAAAATACAAGATTGGTAGATACTCCTATAAGACTTTGATAGTACCTGTACGAGTGATGAGAATGGCCACCCTTTGCACCATAGAATTGATTAATTGAGTGTTCAGGCATTTATCTTCATGAATCCACACTGCCCTAAGCAAATCAGTTGTTAAATTGGGGGGTCATCCGTGGTTTGACCTTTGTCCATGCCTTGTAAGTCAAGGAGGACAATCTTCCTTAAATGTTAATAGTTTATCCCATCAAAACAACAATTTGAGAGTACATAAAAGAAATAATTTAAGAGGCAGTATCGTGAAATGTGTTGAATTCATCTTTGGTGGCCATGAAATAAAAATCAAAATAAAATCTTAAAGATTTGAGAAGTAAAAGTGGATGTCACGATTGCCTAGAAATGTCACGGTTTCCTCCATGGTGGGTTTTAGCCTCCATCAGTGATAGTGCTGGGAAATCAGAAATAAAGCAAAGAGGCTCCTGACCTCTAGGAAAGCAACACGGAACCTTCTCCTCCATGCTTGTGGCCTCCACGATATTGGAATAAAACCGTCTCCTTTATGATTCCGAGCACAATGACGCACGTGACCAAAAGGAGAAACCGGGCTCCATCATGGCTCCCTGCGACTGACGAACCCCACACACACTTAAGGCCACATGAGTGCTAGTCAGACCCATGGGTGGTGAGGCCTAAGTAGTTACCAATGATCTTTGAATGGTTGAGAAAAGAGGCGAAGCAATCTAAAACTCATGGAACCAGGTTGGAAACACTAGATTTAGGGTTTGAACAAAAATTTTGATCGATAATAATGTTGCAAGATTATTTGCAACAATTGAAGTCACTGTGGGGTGTTGAATCTGCTTGGTGAGGTGCACCAATGCTGAAGAGAAGGTTTGCTGCTAGCGGCGGCAACTTCCAAAGCTTTGATACCATGTAAGTATAGAGGAATAGAGAAGAATATAGAGGAACCCCCACTGTACTTAGGGTTGGATTGTCCTTATATATGTATAATTATTTGTACAATATAAGTCATCGAGTTACTCTTATAAGGAATATGCCACTAATGATATCCTTCGGCATATTCCTAATAGAATTTTGTTTTTTCATTTTAACAATTTAAAATATTAGGTTGGTTTAGATTTGCTAAAAGCTGGAGCACCAAGGTGGTGTCTTTTAGGTATTGGAGTAGGGCTTGGTATCAAACTGGTATGAGTTCTCGTACTTCTTCTCTATTCTCTTTCGTTTGCTATTTTACTTTCATGATATATCTCGAAATGGAAAAAAAGGGATTTTGAGAGGCGAAAATACTAGAATTAGTTATGAAAGATCAAGAGTTACAACTTGCAAAAGGATATAATAGATTCGGAATTTATCTATCTCTTAGATTTGGAATCCACAAAGGATTGATTTTCATAGTCTAGCAGGAAGCACAAGAAAAATATTGTTTATTAAAATTCAGGTCTCCTCAAACTAACAAAATACCCCTAATATGTAGGCCTTATACCCATGCTCCTTCAAAGTGCATTTAAAATGTCCTACAATTATGATCGATCTCCTTCCTTCCTATGCTTTACACGGCTGGCCTTAATTTGACTCGAGGCATGCAACTGCCATTTAAAATTAGCTTCCCAATGTTGAAAATTGTTAGAATGCTCTCAAGGAGTAATTAAATCCATGCTTGGTTGGTGGCTGAGTTTGTGTCTCAAAAGGTGGATTTCCAAAGTCTATTTTGGTTATAACTTTAGCAATAAATTAACTTCAGCTTTTCTGCATTTCCATGTGCCTTATTTGGCCTTGCTGAATTAAGGGAGCCGACCCAACAGAACTATATTATTCTGCCTGGGTTGGAAGAAATTCGTTATTGAGTTGGCATAAAAAACTTTGTAATTGCTAACTCTTTTTATGATGCCCATCCAACTGGCCCAACGTGCACTGATAAAATATTTATTCATTAATTGTTTCATCAAAACTAATGGTGCTCTAGAATAAGTGTAATCAAATGAATCTTTAAAATGGTGGTTTGGTTTTGAGTGGAAATGAAAATTATCTTCGATATGGTGGTCCGATTTTGAGTAGAAAAGAAAATTATGACTCATGTCCGTGATGTCTTCCTTGTTCATATTTCATGCATGAAATTTATTTCACCCAAATTGTTAGTGTACTCATCAAATTTGAAAGGTAAATGCAGATCAATATTTTCATCACCTAAGGCTGAAAGGTCTTCAGCATGGAATGGGCTGATTTCCTTATCTTCACTAGTCAATTGATTTATTTTCTCAAGGTGTTCCATGGTGTTTGCGAGTCTCGATGCGCTCTGGACGATGTTTTAATCAAAGAACTTGTCTTTTTAATTCAGCCATCTCAATATTACAAAGGTTACGCTTGCGATCCATGGCTCTATGATATTATTCCATCATTCCTTCCCTCAAGGCATCATAGCTCTATTACCAATTGATACTTTTCAAAGTGGAGAAAAGGGATTTTGAGAGGAGAAAACATTGTAATTAATTATCGAAGATCAAGAGGTACAAATTGTAAACGAATATAATAGATTCAAAATCTACCAAAATCTAACAAATTTGTAATCCGCTAAGAACAAAATTTTAGAATCTCATAGGAAGCTCTGGAATAGTTTTGTTTATTAAAATTCAAGTCACCTGAAACTAACAAACTACTCCTAATATATTGGCCTTGTACAGGAAGCTCTAGAGTTCATTTAACCTTGATCAAATGTCCTCCAATAGTAATCAATCTCCTTCTTAGCTAAACTTTACACGGCTGGCCTTAATTTGGCTCAAGAGGCATGCGCTGCCATGTCAAATTACCTTCCCAATGTTAAAAGTTGGTAGGCTATTGGTCCACATGTAATTAAACTCCATGTTCATTGTTGATGGCTGAATTTGTGGCCCAAAGGGTTGATTCCAAAGTCTTTTTTGGTTGTAACTTGAGCAATAAAAGAACTCCAACTTTTCTTTATTTCCATGTGTCTTATAATCCACCAAGAACTAACTTTTAGAATTCCACTTGAAGCTTAAGAATAATATTGTTTTTTAACATTCAAGTCACCTGAGACTAACAGAATACTCCTAATATATAGCCCTTATACTGTGTACCTTCAGAGTTCATTTATCCCTGATTAAGTGTCCCCCAATTGTAATCAATTTCCTTCCTTCCCCAACTTTACACGATTGGCCTTAATTTGACTCAAAAGGCATGCACTGCCATTCAGAATTTGCTTCTCAATGTTGAAAGTTGGTGGGCTATTGGTCCATGAGTAATTAAACTCCATGCTCATTGTTGGTGACTAAATTTGTGGCCCAAAGGGTTGATTCCAAAGTCTCTTTTGGTTATAATTTGAGCAATAAATGAACTCCAACTTTTCTTTATTTCCATGTGTATTATAATCCACTAAGAACTAATTTTTAGAATTCCACATGAAACTTGAAAATAATATTGTTTTGTAAAATTTCAGTCACCTGAAACTAACAAAATACTCTTAATATATAAGCTCTGTACCAGTGCACCATTAGAGTTCATTTAACACTAATTAAGTGTCCTGCAATTGTAATAAATCTCCTTCCTTCCCAAACTTGACACGGTTGGCCTTAATTTGGCTCAAGAGGCATGCGCTGCCATTTAAAATTAGCTTCTCAATGTTGAAAGTTGGTAGGCTATTGGTCTATGAGTAATCAAACTCCATGCTCACTGTCAGTGACTGAGTTTGTGGCCCAAAGGGTTGATTCCAAAGTCTCTTTTGGTTGTAACTTGAGCAATAAATGAACTCCAAGTTTTCTTTATGTCCATGTGTCTTATTTTGCCTTGTTTAATTAATGGAGACTGGCCCAACTGAACCATATCATTTAAGCTATTGCAATCGGGTTTTCATTGTCAGCTGCATTGAGTAAGGGCTTCGCTGGATGTGTAGCAAGGGCTCAGTGGGGACAACAAAACATTCCTCTTGGAATTCATGTATTCAATATTGAATAGCCTTATTATTGTCAACATCAAGCCATGTCCCTGAAATGTGTTTTGGGGAATTCATTTAGTGCTGTTCATATTCAAAATGTTATTGATTGCTTATATTTGGGCTGCACCTACTTTTCCCCCCCTTTTTCTTACTCAGCAATTATAGCAGATTGCTTATCTCTACAGGCTCCTTTCTGCGAACAACTTTACAGGAAGTATACCAGAAACATTTGCCAAACTGAAGAACCTTACAGATTTGTAAGTACTTTGTTTA